>JAVJIF010010225.1:0-70958 GCA_038442645.1 Agave tequilana
TGTAACGCCCCGATTCCACGGATACGGAGACGTCACTGCGACGTATATACGTAGGTCAGAAAATGCCCCCACGTATGTACGCTAAGCATTTAGTACAACAAGGATCAGAGTACACGACAAAGCGTGATATACATACATATGCCAACTTAAAAGTACAAGTACAAGTTATCACAAGATATGATAAAATATTACACATTACATGTATCTTTTATCACAACCAAGTCCAAAAGTAAAAGATACAATATGAACACAAAATGCTCACGAGTAGGATGAAGATCCCGTGAGTCAAAAGAGAAATCTGGCACAAAGACTGGAGCTAATCTGCCTGCTCACTAAGAAAAGCTTGATCTTCTGTGGACGGTTCCACTTCGATCCAAGCTTCAGAACCTGAACATACAAATCCAGGGAGTCAGGACCTCCCAACAATGAACAGACTACAGCCAAATGGCTAAGAGACAAGAATAAGAAGGATAGAACAACATAATGAATAACAATTAGCAAGAAATGAAAGCATGAAGAGATAAAATCAGAATACAATGAATCCACAGTTAGAGTCTATTATTATTATTACTTGTCTTACTGTGATATCTAGCTATGTGACCCAGCGTCCCAGGGCACATAGATCCATATCCTAGTAAAGCAAGGTTGTTATTGGAAACCAGCGAGATTATCAACGAACTATGTTTACAGTGGGTCCCGTACATGCCCGGGACAACGGTCCAGGATTGTTCCGTTGCTTGGTGACGGAAACCAGCCGCTAGGCTAACAGGAGGGACTTATGTATGCCCTTTATCATGATGGTACCAGTAATGAGGGAGCAAGCACTCCCCTCGGTCCCCTGGAGGCCCCCAGGTCAGACCGGAAATATAGTTGCACAACATACCTAATACCACTGTAAACATGAACACATATTGATATCCACATGTTTTCCCCCGACCCAATGTAAGTTGGTCCATTTTATACAAAAGTCAAGTGTATCATACTTGGTGTTAAGAGATAGCATGATAAGTGGTGATATTCATTAATTAACAAGTTATGAAATGAGAATATACAATAACAAGCCATGAAGTAACAAGAGGTAACATCCATCAAGTAACAGGTCATGAAGTATCATTCATGAAGCATAAACAAGAATAATATATCCCACATGTATCAAGGGTATGATCCAAATTCAGAAAAGAAATCAACTGTAATAGACAGCCTAAATTAGTCGACTAGGTGGAATGGTTAGTCGACTAATAGTGGTCTCTAGTCGACTAACAGTCTGGACTAGTCGACTAAAACTGGGTTCCAAAGAGTTGGAATTCTGTTTCAGGAAAAGTTAGTCGACTAGGTGGAAAGAGTAGTCGACTAACAATGATCTATAGCCGACTAATAGTTAAGGTAAGTCGACTAACAGTGATTTCCAGAGAGTTGGGGTTTATTTTCAGGAAAAGTTAGTCGACTAATAATCAAGATAAGTCGACTAAAACTGTGTTTCAGAACAGGGGTCGTTTCAAATAAGGATTTCAAGTCGACTAACTCCTAGGTCAAGTCGACTAATCGTGGTCTGAAAACAGGGTACAGAAGAATTTGATGGTTGAATTTGAAGGCCAAAAGCATGATCTTGAAGGCACAAGTGTACATGAATTGTAAACACAAGTATACTAAAAAGTTTACAAGTCTTGGTGAGTAGAAATACTCACACACGAATGGTTAATTGGAGCTATACGCGTTCGAAAGGAGCGTTGCCGACAACCTTGATCCTCGGCGATAATAGACACGATTCCAATCCAAAAGTTGTAGTTGCTTGAGATGGAGATGATGACTTTGTGGTGTTTTTGGAGTTAGGGTTGAGGTGAAGGAGGGATTTTGGTGAAGGCCAAATCCTTGTTGAAGTGAAGAAAAGAAATAGAAATGTAAAGGAAAAGTTTATATAAGATTTTGATTTTGTGAAGGAGGTGAATTTATGTAGAAGAGAGGGGGTTTTTTGCAAATAGGAGAGGATGAGGTGTTCCTCTTTGGCTACTTGGCCGGCCATGGAAGAGAGAGAGAAAAGAGGGGCATTAATTGTAGAAGTGTGTGGAGTTTGTTGGAATTTTGGAAAAGGTTGGAATTTTGGAAAATTGGAAAATCTTGTGGCTTGTGGAGGAAGGAAGAGAAATAAAGAAAAAGGAAAAAGAAAAGAATTTAAAAAGGAGAAGATATTTTCTTAGGCTTGGAAAATGAAAATATTGAAAAGGCAATTTCCCGGGTTTAAGTCGAAGATGCGGAAAACATTTCGGAAAATACCGAAATCGTCCCGAAATCAAGTATCTTGGAACGACTCGTAAAATTTACCAAAAATCAATAATAATATTTTGAGACTCATGGTGAAATTCGTTTGGAGAAATAATTTATAGTTTTAAAACTAAAAATCCCGGAATCAGTTAGCTACCGACTCCGGTGGAATTTTCATAAAATCATAAAATTCCCAGAAAAAGTATTTAGGTAAGAAATACGATTCTAAGAAATAATGCCTAAAGGACTTTCTAGAATTTCCTAACTGTTTGTAAGATAAAAATCCGGGAATCGATCAGCGACACTGGTCGACACCGGTTTTGAAGATTTTCAATTAATTCAGGAAAATTCCAGAAAATCATATAAAATCTAAAATATTGGAAAATAATATTTGAAACTGAAATCGGTCAAATACAGGATTAAATCGAAAAAATACGATCGAAAAACTGAATACGCAACTAAGTACGTATTCCAGGAACGGGGTATTACAACCCATCCACCTTACAAAAAAATTTCGTCCTCGAAATTTCAGGAAATGAAAGGTAACGGTAGAGAAGGATAAGAAGAAAGAATTTTACCAATCAAGTTGTGAAGAGTTGCGGATAACGCTCACGGATAACATCATCTCGTTCCCACGTGGCCTCTCCTGGCGCATGCCTGTTCCAAGACACCAACACTAATGGTATTGCCTTATTCTTCAATGTCTTGACACTTCTGTCCAAAATGGCCATCGGTTGCTCTTGATATGACAAATCCGGTTGTAGTTCCAGTTCGGAGTGATCCAGGATATGACTATCATCCTTGACATACTTCCTCAACTGTGATACGTGGAATACATTGTGAACTCCGTCCAACGATGGCGGTAATGCCAATCGATAAGACACATCTCCCACACGGTCCAAAATCTCGAATGGGCCGATATATCTCGGACTAAGCTTTCCACGAGTACCAAACCGGATTACTCCTTTGGTAGGTGATATCTTCAAAAACACATGATCTCCTGTCTGGAATTCCAATGGCCTTCTCTGAGTGTCAGCCCAACTTTTCTGCCGACTCTGAGCTGCCCTGAGGTGATCTCTGATGATTCTGACTTTATCTGTTGTCTGAATCAGGATCTCTGGCCCCAAAAGTCTCCTCTCACCGACTTCGTCCCAACAAATCGGTGACCTACACTTCTTTCCATACAATGCTTCAAATGGTGCCATCTTGATACTTGCCTGATAGCTGTTATTATAAGAAAATTCAGCCAAGTGAAGATGATCTTCCCATGATCCCTTGAATTCAATCATGCAAGCCCGCAACATATCTTCAAGAATCTGGATAGTCCTTTCAGATTGTCCGTCTGTCTGAGGGTGATAGGAAGTACTGAATTTCAGACGAGTTCCTAGACTGTCTTGGAGACTTTCCCAGAAATGTGATCTGAATCTTGTGTCTCTGTCTGATACAATACTAACTGGAACTCCATGTAGACGAACTATCTCCTTCATGTACTTGTCTGCCAAAACCTCTGTTGTCTGACCTACCCTGAACGGTATGAAGTGAGCTGATTTGGTGAGGCGATCAATGATTACCCATACAGCATTATTACCCTTAGGACTACGAGGTAATGCCGTAACAAAATCCATGGTGATGTGCTCCCACTTCCATTCGGGTATTGGTAAGGGTTGCAGAAGTCCAGCTGTCCTCTGATGTTCTATCTTTATCTGCTGACGAACTAAGCACTTGGCTACATACTGGGCTATCTCCCTTTTCATAGCATTCCACCAAAACTGCTTCTTTATGTCTTGATACATTTTGTTTCCCCCTGGGTGTATGGAATAGGCTGAACTGTGTGCTTCTGCTAGAATCTTCTGTCGAACTTCTCCTTGGGGAACACAAAGTCTGCTACCAAAATACAAGGCATCATCCGGATGAATACTGATATCAGTCCTCAATCTAGCCTCTACTTGAGCTCGGAATTGCTGTAACCTGGGGTCTTCCTTTTGAGCTTCCTTGATCTCATCTATCAATGCTGACTGAATCTGCAAGGTCATGAACTGTCCTGCCTTATCAGTTCCTTGAACTATCATCAAGTCCAATCTTATGATGTCTTGGATCAACTCGTTCTGTTGAGTAAGTTGGACTAGTACTCTATTCTCTGGCTTCCTGCTCAGGGCATCTGGAACTGTATTGACCTTGCCCGGATGATATTGCAAGTCTATATCATAGTCCGCCATTAGCTCCAGCCACCGCCTCTGCCTCATGTTCAATTCCTTCTGTGTGAAAATATATTTGAGGCTCTTGTGATCCGTGTATATCAACACTTTGTCTCCCAGGAGATAATGCCTCCAGATCTTTAAGGCAAATATAACAGCTGCTAGCTCCAAGTCATGAGTTGGGTAATTCCGTTCATGAAGTTTCAGTTGTCTGGATGCATAAGCTATAACATGATCATGTTGCATTAGTACACACCCCAGGCCTTTTCCTGATGCATCACTGAATATGACCATCCCTCCTCTCCCTGAGGGAGTCCTCAAGATTGGAGCTGAAATGAGTCTTTGCTTCAATTGCTCAAAGGCTGCAGTACATTCTTCTGTCCATATGTACCTTTCCCCTTTCCGGGTGAGCTTGGTCAACGGGGCTGCAATCTTAGAGAAATCTTGGACAAAGCGTCTGTAATATCCGGCTAGTCCAATAAAACTCTTAATCTCAGTCACCGTCTTGGGAATAGGCCAGTCCTTCACTGCCTGGACTTTACTGGGATCAACTGAAATTCCTTCTGCTGAAACCATGTGTCCAAGGCTATACTGTCCAACCAAAAGTCACACTTGCTCCTCTTAGCATGAAGCTGCTCCTGCTGGAGAGTCTGCAATACTATCCTTAAGTGTTCTGCATGCTCCCTGTTATTCTTTGAATAGATCAGGATGTCATCTATAAAAACAACTATAAACTGATCCAAATAGGGCGAGAACACTCTGTTCATCAAATCCATGAAAACTGCAGGGGCATTGGTGACTCCGAAAGGCATAACTAGAAACTCATAGTGGCCATAACGGGTCCTGAATGCCGTCTTCGGGATATCCTCTTTCTTCACCCTAAGCTGATGGTAACCCGATTGTAAATCTAATTTAGAGAATACTCGGGCTCCATGAAGCTGATCAAACAGATCATCAATCCTAGGTAAGGGATACTTGTTCTTGATGGTAACTTTGTTCAATTCTCTATAATCAATACAAAACCTTTTACCACCATCCTTCTTGTTTGCCAATAATACTGGAGCTCCCCATGGTGAAGTGCTTGGCCGAATCAATCCCTTATCAAAGTATTCCTGCAGCTGCTTCTTTAGAATCTCTAACTCCGTCGGTGCCATCCTGTACGGAGCCTTGGATATAGGAGCTGCTCCAGGCACAGTACCAATAGAGAACTCAATCATCCTTTCAGGTGGAAGTCCTGAGATTTCAGCAAACACTCCCGGGAATTCATCCCACACCGGTGTGCCCTTCTGCATCTCTGAACTAGTCATCCGAGTCTTTCTCTTGGTAGACTTCACTTCCCCACTAAATTGGAATTCAGGCTGAAGAGGGATTCTGAAATTAATCTTCTTCTCCCTACAGTCAATAACTGCATAATATTGACTGAGCCAGGTCATGCCTAAGATTACGTCGTACCCTTTGGTGTCTAGTACGAGCATATCTATGGCCAAGGTCTTGTTACAAAGTTCTACTGGACAATCAGTGCAAACTCTAGTAGATATGACTACCCCATTCCCTGTACTAATCTCCCATTTGTGGTCTAAAGATCTAACAGGTATAGAATGCAATGCCACAAAATGATCTGAGATATAACAATGAGAAGCTCCTGAATCGAAGAGGGCTAAAACAGGTTTTGAGTGTACCCTGATTTTACCTGTTATCACTTCCTCAGAAGTCCCAGCCTCTTCTTCCGTCAAGTTGTAAGCTTGTCCCCTTCCACGCCCTGCAGCAGTCCTAGCTCCTCTTTGGACTGGGCGAATAGCTTGTTGTGGAGGAGGGGGAGGAGCTCTCCTGATCATCGGTCCTTGGTTCCTCTGTCCAAGTGGCCCTGGAAGTGATCTCTGCCCATTTGGTCCCTGTAGTGCTGGCAAAGCTTGGCCGGCTATCCCCATTCTTCTGTGTGGACAGGCTTCTATGGAATGGTCTCGGGAACCACATACCAAGCATAATCCATTTGCCCTACGGCAATTCTGTCGAATGTGACCTGGTTTCTGACAATAGCTACAGAAGGATAATGGTTGGGCCGTCTGGTAAGGAGCTGGTCGGAATGGTTGCCTCATTGTCTGAACCTTTGCTGCTCTGTATGGGCCTCCCCTTCCTATTGGTGGAAATGGCCTCTTCATTGCCTGGTTCCTCGTCTGGTTCACTTGCTTCTTCTCTAGCCCACGCTCCACTTCTCGAGCTATGGTGAGAACTTCTGAATAAGTCTTCAGCTGCTGGGGCATTAAGAAGACCTGGATGTCCATCTGCAAGCCCTGCTGAAATCTACTTGCCCGCTTCTCCTCATCAGTTACCATGTATGGAGCAAAGCGGCTAAGTCTGAGAAATTCCGCGGCATACTCGTCCACGGACCTATTCCCTTGCTGAAGTCGGATAAACTGCTCTTCCATGTCCTTCTGAGCAGTGGCAGGAAAGAATCTACTATAGAAACTCTTGGAGAATGTGTCCCAGGTGACAGGCTTCTCCAATCTTGCCTCCTCAGCTAGCACCATGTTCTGGCTATATCCTTCAATTGAATCTTAGCAACCTCCACCTGATTCTCCTTTGGAACTCGAGCTGCATTCAACAAGTCTGAGGTATCTGTCAGTCATTGCTCAGCATCCAGGGGTTTCTCTTCACCCGTGAATATGGCTGGTTGCAGCCGTCTGAAGTCTGAAATATTTCCCGGCCTCTGTTCCTTTGGAGCTGTCAGCTCTCGCCGGAGGAGTTCCGTCTGTTGCTGCTGGTTCTCCATCATCGTCTGAATGACCCTCAGAATATCGGTATTCTCTCCCGCAGGTCCATTCGATACTTGCCCAGAATTATTACGACCCGTCCTTCTCTCCATACCGAATTGGGATAAGATAACTGGAATTGGAAAAATGGAAGGAGTTTAGGACACAAGGGAAGGAATCAAGAAGGACTCGATAACTTTGTACATTGTAGTTGGCATTAGCAAATTTCATTAATTTGCTGCTTAATTGTACTATAGGTGTGAGAGCCTAGGCTCTGATACCAACCTGTAACGCCCCGATTCCACGGATACGGAGACGTCACTGCGACGTATATACGTAGGTCAGAAAATGCCCCCACGTATGTACGCTAAGCATTTAGTACAACAAGGATCAGAGTACACGACAAAGCGTGATATACATACATATGCCAACTTAAAAGTACAAGTACAAGTTATCACAAGATATGATAAAATATTACACATTACATGTATCTTTTATCACAACCAAGTCCAAAAGTAAAAGATACAATATGAACACAAAATGCTCACGAGTAGGATGAAGATCCCGTGAGTCAAAAAGAGAAATCTGGCACAAAGGACTGGAGCTAATCTGCCTGCTCACTAAGAAAAGCTTGATCTTCTGTGGACGGTTCCACTTCGATCCAAGCTTCAGAACCTGAACATACAAATCCAAGGGAGTCAGGACCTCCCAACAATGAACAGACTACAGCCAAATGGCTAAGAGACAAGAATAAGAAGGATAGAACAACATAATGAATAACAATTAGCAAGAAATGAAAGCATGAAGAGATAAAATCAGAATACAATGAATCCACAGTTAGAGTCTATTATTATTATTACTTGTCTTACTGTGATATCTAGCTATGTGACCCAGCGTCCCAGGGCACATAGATCCATATCCTAGTAAAGCAAGGTTGTTATTGGAAACCAGCGAGATTATCAACGAACTATGTTTACAGTGGGTCCCGTACATGCCCGGGACAACGGTCCAGGATTGTTCCGTTGCTTGGTGACGGAAACCAGCCGCTAGGCTAACAGGAGGGACTTATGTATGCCCTTTATCATGATGGTACCAGTAATGAGGGAGCAAGCACTCCCCTCGGTCCCCTGGAGGCCCCAGGTCAGACCGGAAATATAGTTGCACAACATACCTAATTCCACTGTAAACATGAACACATATTGATATCCACATGTTTTCTCCCGACCCAATGTAAGTTGGTCCATTTTATACAAAAGTCAAGTGTATCATACTTGGTGTTAAGAGATAGCATGATAAGTGGTGATATTCATTAATTAACAAGTTATGAAATGAGAATATACAATAACAAGCCATGAAGTAACAAGAGGTAACATCCATCAAGTAACAGGTCATGAAGTACCATTCATGAAGTATAAACAAGAATAATATATCCCACATGTATCAAGGGTATGATCCAAATTCAGAAAAGAAATCAACTGTAATAGACAGCCTAAATTAGTCGACTAGGTGGAATGGTTAGTCGACTAATAGTGGTCTCTAGTCGACTAACAGTCTGGACTAGTCGACTAAAACTGGGTTCCAGAGAGTTAGAATTCTGTTTCAGGAAAAGTTAGTCGACTAGGTGGAAAGAGTAGTCGACTAACAATGATCTATAGCCGACTAATAGTTAAGGTAAGTCGACTAACAGTGATTTCCAGAGAGTTGGGGTTTATTTTCAGGAAAAGTTAGTCGACTAATAATCAAGATAAGTCGACTAAAACTGTGTTTCAGAACAGGGGTCGTTTCAAATAAGGATTTCAAGTCGACTAACTCCTAGGTCAAGTCGACTAATCGTGGTCTGAAAACAGGGTACAGAACAGAATTTGATGGTTGAATTTGAAGGCCAAAAGCATGATCTTGAAGGCACAAGTGTACATGAATTGTAAACACAAGTATACTAAAAAGTTTACAAGTCTTGGTGAGTAGAAATACTCACACGAATGGTTAATTGGAGCTATACGCGTTCGAAAGGAGCGTTGCCGACAACCTTGATCCTCGGCGATAATAGACACGATTCCAATCCAAAAGTTGTAGTTGCTTGAGATGGAGATGATGACTTTGTGGTGTTTTTGGAGTTGGGGTTGAGGTGAAGGAGGGATTTTGGTGAAGGCCAAATCCTTGTTGAAGTGAAGAAAAGAAATAGAAATGTAAAGGAAAAGTTTATATAAGATTTTGATTTTGTGAAGGAGGTGCAATTTATGTAGAAGAGAGGGGTTTTTTGCAAATAGGAGAGGATGAGGTGTCCCTCTTTTGGCTACTTGGCCGGCCATGGAAGAGAGAGAGAAAGAGGGGCATTAATTGTAGAAGTGTGTGGAGTTTGTTGGAATTTTGGAAAAGGTTGGAATTTTGGAAAATTGGAAAATCTTGTGGCTTGTGGAGGAAGGAAGAGAAATAAAGAAAAAGGAAAAAGAAAAGAATTTAAAAAGGAGAAGATATTTTCTTAGGCTTGGAAAATGAAAATATTGAAAAGGCAATTTCCTGGGTTTAAGTCGAAGATGCGGAAAACATTTCGGAAAATACCGAAATCGTCCCGAAATCAAGTATCTTGGAACGACTCGTAAAATTTACCAAAAATCAATAATAATATTTTGAGACTCATGGTGAAATTCGTTTGGAGAAATAATTTATAGTTTTAAAACTAAAAATCCCGGAATCAGTTAGCTACCGACTCCGGTGGAATTTTCATAAAATCATAAAATTCCCAGAAAAAGTATTTAGGTAAGAAATACGATTCTAAGAAATAATGCCTAAAGGACTTTCTAGAATTTCCTAACTGTTTGTAAGATAAAAATCCGGGAATCGATCAGCGACACTGGTCGACACCGGTTTTGAAGATTTTCAATTAATTCAGGAAAATTCCAGAAAATCATATAAAATCTAAAATATTGGAAAATAATATTTGAAACTGAAATCGGTCAAATACAGGAATTAAATCGAAAAAATACGATCGAAAAACTGAATACGCAACTAAGTACGTATTCCAGGAACGGGGTATTACAGTTTGATGGGATCCGTGACATCCCTTTAGGATGATAAACATAATCAATTAAGTTCTGAGCATGTACAAAGTAGGTACCCTATCCTATTATCACGGTACCCAACATGTTCCATACCTTTTTTTTGAAGGACACATTGCACGAGAGATGATCAATGGTTTCTTGAATTCCAGGATAGAAGATGCAGTCGGAGTTAACTTGGCATCCCTTGTGAAAAGGTCCCTAGTTAGGCACATCACTGGCGAAGCTTTTAAAAGAAGGTCATGACACGTGCTGGCTTGATAACACCTTTCTAAACCCAAGAGGTCTAGATTAACATCGACTTAGCCTTGGGTCCATCATTTTTTTGTAAAAGAAGGATACCTTGAACTCATCTTTGTCATGAGGCCTCAGCCTGCCCATCCTCCATGGTCTGATTTGACAAGGGTAAAGCGGCCAACTTGAGTAGTGCTGCAGCGAAAATCTCAGTCATAGTTGCACAGTTGTGATGGAAGTAGAGACTGGGAGATCCTCTAGTGGAACATGAATGTCAAAAAAGATAGCCTGTGGGAAAGGGAAATGGAAGAAACTCGAACCATCTGACAGGGGAATGGTAGAAACTCGAACCCGTCATGACGTCAATGGTAGTGCTTGTCCCCACTTTTTCGATTCACAGAGAAGGATCGATCAGTTTTGACAGGTGGATCTCCACATCATAGCACACTTTAAAGGCGGCCGATAAGTGAACCGATCCCCTTTAGAATGGTATCTATCTTTAACCATCAAAGCCCAGGCACTGGTAGGTCTAGATAATAATGAGACAAAGCAATACACCATTGTCTCATTCTCCTGACCCCAAACCTCCCATTGCCTTTGGTTTACAAACTGAACCCCAAGAGGTTAGATGCATGCCCCTTTTGTCACACTTGCCTCCCCAAAATAATTTTGACCAGTCTCATCTAGAATTGAAATCTCTTGTATTGGTGATTAAGTAGTGCAATGAGATGGCAAAAGAGAACTGACCGAATTAATGTTCCTTTGCCAGCCAAAGAGAAGGACTTTGTTTTCCATCTGGGCGAGGCGGCCATTGATTCTTTCTAACAGAGAAGTATGGCTCCTTGAGGCGCTTCCCAGAGACAGAGATATCCAACAAAGTCCAAATGTTGTGGATATCTTTATTTCTTGGCATCTAACAAGGATTTTTGCATGCCTCTGGTGTAAACTCCTGCTAACATGGAGTAAAGACTTATGCAAGTTTACACTTTGGTCTGACATGATGCAGTAAGTACTAAGTAGTTATAATCTCCTTCAGTATTAAACAATCGACTATGCTAGCTCTGTAAGTAATAGACAATCATCAGCAAAACGACTCACTGTCATAGCTTCTTGGCTTGGCAAGAAGCCTCCGAATCTACCGTCTCCCCGGACATGTTTGATAGTTAGCGAGATCATCTCTGAATCCAGTATAAAAAGGTAAGGGGAAAGAGGGGGCACCTTGCATGATCAAGTGAGCGAAACCAAGGCGTGGGGTTCCATTAAAAAGAACTCATAGTCCAACATACAACCCATTTCATCCAAGTATCATTGAAGCCCCAGGTGTCTCAATGCTAAAGCAATGAACTCCTGTCCCTGTTGCATTTTATCATGTGCGCGCTCCATTTCCATTTTCATCACTATCTCGCATATCAGTCTCCAGGGCATGAGCAATCTCTTGAGCTACTAAAATGTTGTCGGAGATTGACTGTCCTGGTATGAAGGCCCTTGCTCTGGTGAGACAAGTTTGTCCATGAAAAGTTTCAACTGATTCACGGGTATTTTGCTCACTAGCTTGTAAATTGTATTACACAAGCTAGTGGGCCGAAAATGTTCATGCTTCAATGGATCAGTACACTTAGGAATTAGCGCAATATAGGTTCATTTCCATTGTTGTTGCATCAGACTAGTGCAGAAGAACTCCATTATTTCTTGAATGACTTTGGACCTAATTAGTGGCAAATAAAATTTGTAGAATTTTGATGGGAACCCATCTCTGGGCATCACTTTGTTCCTCATGAGAGACAGTAATGCATGCTCAATGGGGCAAAAGTGCTCAAGCTTCAATGCATGAGTACGCTTGGGAATTAGTTCAGTATAGGTGCGTTTCCATTGCTGCTGCATCACACAAGTGTGGAAGAACTCCATTATTTTTTAAATGACTTTGGACCTGATTAATGGCCAATAAAATTTATAGAAGCTTCATGGGAATCCATCACAGTGCAACACTTTGTTCGCCGCGAGAGACAATAATGCATGCTTAATGGGCCGAGAGTGCTCAAGCTTCAATGGATTAGTACGCTTGGGAATTAGCTCAATGTTGGTTCGTTTCCATCGGTGGTGCATCACAACAGTGCGGAAGAACTCCATTATTTCTTGAATGACTGGACCTGATTAATGGCCAATAAAATTTCTAGAAGCTTGATGGGAACCCATCACAGTGCAACACTTTGTTCGCTGCAAGAGACAGTAATGCATGCTCAATCTCCCCTATAGTGATGATTCTCACAAGTCAAGATTGAGTTCAAAACTAGAGGATGAGGTACTAGGTTCCAATTCTCTATACGAGACCATAGAGAAGGGAAATACCGAAAGAAGATTTCACTAATACCTTTCTCGTTTGAAACTTCTTGGTGGAATTCGTTGACCATGAGGTAGATTTTGTTGGCTCGGTGACGCACCTTAACTGCAAGGTGGAAGAAGGCTGAATTTATATCACCATCAAAGAGTCGTTCTGGGTTTCTGCTTTCACAAAATTTCTTGTTGGGAGAGAGTCTTATTGTGTTGATCTAACTTCTCTTCCAGAATAACAAGCCTCATCCGATCTGATAGGCCCCCTTGTTTGCCTTTTTTTCTCCTGCATCACCTTGATTGATTCCTCCAAAGCATTCACTTTAGTAAAGAGATTACCTGCAGATTCTTGATTTCATTTGCAAAGCTCTAACTTGGTGCAATGAAGAAACTTGGAGGCTGAGTTGTGCCGACCGTCCTCGCTTGCCCTACACCAAATACTTTCCGCAATACTCTCTCTAACTCTATCTATCCAGAAATCTTCAAATCATCTCAAATAGATTTTCATACATTTTATCTTCAATTGAAGCTATGGATGCACTTATGTCTTGTCCTAGCCTATCCTTAGAATTTCGCCGTTTATCCATCTCGGCAGCCTCATTCAGCTGCACTTATTTTCTGTTGTTACTTGACTGCTCAACATTCTGATCCATAAAGCATGATTTTCTTACGGAAGAAATAGATTTAATTCAACCTTTTGTCACTTGTTGGTTTGTGACTTTCTCATACATGATGATCCATGGCCATATATGTAAGAAGTCTCATTGCTTTACTCCTCATTGAGGTTGAATACTTTGCCTCACCTTCACTGTGTCATTTTTTGCTCGAGGAGAAGAAAAATATGAATGCAAAGACCTTAAGGTGGGAAGAGATTGGACCTTGGTTTGAGATTCAATATCGCCCACTTATTGTTAACAGAAGAAAACAAAGGACTGGAGGAAGGAGAGGCTTAGGAATCTAGTAAAATTTTAGCTCGAAATTTGCCTTGTCCCTCTTTAAATGATGCATGTTTTGAGGAAGGAGAGTCTTATGTCCTTTATGAATAGCACTCATAAGCACATTTTCATCTAATTAGTGAATTGTGGTATACTATGATAACTTTTTGTTTTACTCTATGTCGGACATCAAGATAAAAGCTTAGGCATCTAGATAAAATTTAGCGTGAAAATCATCTCGCCCCTCAAATTATCACTATGCAAAAAGTCTTATTTTGTTCTTTATGAGTAGCACTCATAAGCACATTTTCATCTAATTAGTGAATTGTGGTATACTATGATAACTTTTTGTTTTACTCTATGTCGGACATCAAGATAAAAGCTTAGGCATCTAGATAAAAATTTAGCGCGAAAATCATCTCGCCCCTCAATTTATCATTATGTTAAAAGTCTTATTATGTCCTTTATGAGTAGCACTCATAAGCACATTTTCATCTAATTAGTGAACTGTGGTAGACTAGGGTCCCTTTTTGTTCAACCCTGTGTTATGTCAGGCATCAAGTTGGATACAACTGGTTATGCTTGCAGATTGAGACTAAGTCTGGCTTGGAAGGTTCTTGACGAAGAACCATATAGTCGACCGAAATTCACCTTGCATTCTTTAAATAATCAACATGTTAAAAGTCTTATATCTTTTTTTGTAAGCATATTTTCGTCTAATTAGCGATCTATGGTAGACTAGGGTCACTTTTTGCTCAACCCTATGTCCGCTAGTTATGCCAACGAAATTGACTGGCTTGGAAGCGACTTGATAGAGAATTATCTAGTTAATTAAAGTGAGTCCTTTTTGATGACTAATCAGTATAACTCAATCCTAGCTTCTTCATCCATCTTGACTTGAGTTGTGGGTCATGAGGTAAGATAAATGGTGGATGTGAAGAGCTTGGTCTTCAGGCTACTACTTATATAAGGGTAAAGGGTAATACACTCTCTTGGTGATACAAGCATTCTAATCCTAGAGCATAACTAAGTTAGTTATGCCCACCTCTAAAAATACATGTAGAAATTAGATGATCCACTCTGGTAATCTTAATCTATATATTTTAAAAGTTCTATACACAAAAATTATCCATTTTGAGTGCCATTTACCTATGTTTTAAGTGGTGACAAAATAAATGATTTTCTAACAATTGTAAATTGTTCACCCTGCAACCACTTGATGCATGAATAATTGGTCTTCAAAATGTATGATTTTTTTATTTATAATCATTTTAGAACAAGTAGACGGCTAGCTTAGTTATCAACGGAGTGGATTGCCAAAATTCTTTGCATATTGTATATACACTCTTGTAGGTGGGTATATCTAGCTTAGTTATGCCTTCAGAGTATTAAAATCTCTCTCTGTGTGTATATATATAGAGAGAGGGAGAGATAAAGAGAGAGATAAACTTGTGTCATTTCGGAAGAATTCGAGGCTGAATCCTTCCCACTCAATACAACTTACGACATCTGAATTCAAGATCCATTCCGTTGAAGTTGATCTACATTATTTCAAATAACTAAAAATTAAAAATCATGTATTTTGAATACTATTGGCCCATCTATCAAGTAGGCGCAAAATAGATGGTCGAAAATAGCATATTGCTTAGATCTACGTCTTTAGACATACAAATTCTCGATTCGATCATTTCATCATGATCTAAACACTTAAAAATTCTCAAAACATTTTTGTTAGATTTCAAATATTATACACCTCTAAACTAACCAACTCATTATTTCAGCCGTTCATTTCATGCCTACTTGATGGATGGGCAAAAAGTATTCAAAATATCTGATTTTTGATTTTAGTTACTTAAAATAATGTAAATCAATTTTAATAGAGTGGATCTTGCATTCAGATGTCATAAGGTTGCGTTTGAGTCGGAATGATTCAGCCTCGAATCTTTTCGAAATGACATGTGTATCTCTCTCTATATAAAAACATAGAGAGAGAATTTAGTGTAGACATATCTAAATCTAGAACAAGAAGTTTCAGTGTAGGGAGAAAAAAGTGATATAATTGATAGTGGTAGTCAAATACTAATAAAGTGTTGATGCAGACCACCTGATTGGATGTTAACTCTAGCTCATAGAGTATGTTCTGCTCATGTCCTGTGCTAATCATCTTTTCCGTCTCAAGCTCATGAAATACACAATGCGTCATAAAAAATGTCACTGTACAATTTAAAATCTTGATAATTTTAATTACTGATAATAAGTTGAAAGGGAAATGAGGCAAATAGAAAACAAATGATAAAAAAAACTAAGTGTGAAAGTGATAGTGCCAATACCTTAGATGGATATACGGGAGCCATTTACTAATACTATAGAGTTAGAGGCAGGAGTAAAAGAGGACATAATAGCTCAGTTTTTAGTCATGTCATCAGTCGCCTCTGAATTTATAATCCAAGTTATGTGACATAGACGATGTAAGACAAGATATAATAGTACTTGTTTGAGTTAGAGTGGTAGAGAAATATGGATGCTCGCCAGACTCTTGCGATATCTGTAATGGGTTCGACTACGACGATGACCGCTGCTACTGCCGCCGGCATTAATGAGCAAAATGATCAGACTTACCGCACTCATAACTTTAACTTAGAACTGCTACCACCATAATCATGACCTCTACGGTCACCATCATCTTTAGAGTTATGGGAAAGCTCAATTCTTCAGTTAAGTTTATCATTCAAGTCACGAATTGCAACTTGAGCATCTCTACGGTCATCAAAGTTGATAAAAGCATAGCCCTGTGGCTTTCTCACAATCTAAGTATGTCTTATAACTTTATATGTTTGAAACTCATCTCAAGCTCCTGCTCAGAGACACAAGCATCCAAATTGCCAATATAAACACGAGACATGGCTAACAACAGACTCTTGTGAAGATTATAGATGCGTAGCTCCGCCTTTCATGGTTCCAACGCCTCATGCAAATTAGGCTCCAAATAGCTGTCTGAAAATAAAACTCGAACTGTTAACGAGTTTGTTCCGTGCTTAACGAGTTTGCATTGTAGCAGTCTGCTCGGTCGGCTTGGGTCAGCGCTGGTCGGCTCATCTGGCTTGGGTCGACTCGAGTTGGCTCCATCGGCTCGGGTTGGCTCGGCGCAATGAAGTTAATCCGAGTCGGGTCGACTGCTGGCTGGTAAGGTTTTGTGTGAACTCGAATTAATTCATCATTGGAGAGCTGTTAGCGGCGATGGTGATTGCAGATCGTTGGTGAAGAAGGCGAGGGCAGCGACTGGATGTGGAGGACGAGGAAGATGAAGACGACGTGACAAAGACAAGGAGGAAGACGATGATGATCACGATATCATCATTTGAAAATTCTGCTGTTGTGATGAGGCGGCAAAGACAAAGATTTGGATCTTGAGATCTGGACGAGATCGGGACGAGATCGGGACACAGCAACAGACAAAGATGAAGATGACTGATGCCGAAGACATCGATGGTGACGAAGATAACAACGTCGACAATGACAACTTTGAAGCTTGACAGTGACGAACATGGCGAAAGTCGACAACAATGATGACTGTAGAAGACAAAGATGACAGCGACGAGGATGATGACGGGGATGGAGCGGCGACGCGATGGTGGTTAGAAGTGATGGAGGCGGCGACTGGTGGTTGGGTGGCTAGGGTTAGTGTTGGAGTTGGGGACCATAAGGACAATGAACAATTTTTTTTTGAAATTGGGATTAGAGTTTTGGGATTATTCTAGTGGCTCTGATACTATGATAAAGTAGTATAAGAGCTTGGGAGAGAGATAAATGAGGATCGCATACTCTAGTCTATATAATAACCAATACAAAACACATATAGTCTCACAGACAATGTGGGCCTAAACTAATACAGAGTCTCTCTCAACAAAGCCTGTATGAGCTTAAGCTCGTATCCCATATTCTCTTTCTATATATATGGGGTTTCTGTACCTCAATTACCAGCTGAGAGAGTTTCTCGGCTGGCAGCGACGTGTCACAATCTCAGGCCCAGATCTTTGGCTGAGTGGTAGGCGGTAATTAAGCAAAAAAATCTCAGGCCCAGATCTTTGGCTGAGTGGTAGGCGGTAATTAAGCAAAAAAATCCGAAAAAGAACCATCAATCATTTTAACTTTAGCAAAGGACCAAAATACCCTCATTTTTTACTTTTAACACAGAAAAAAACATTCCTAAATTTTCGTTGGAAAAAAGTTAATGATTTTCATAAAATTTCAGTGAAAGAAATCTGAAATTAGATATTTCTAGCTCATCTACATCAAATTCGATAATGAAAAATAGATTGGATTAGAATGACGAGCAAGAAAGCAGCAGCCCAAAAAGGTAAATTTCTCTGAAAAACCGTAGAAATTGGTTGTTTAAAAAAGTATTTTAGGGTTTTTTTGTTTTGTTCTGCATTCATATAGTTTTTAATCAAATATATCACACTTTTCACAGCATTTTGATTTAGATCGTAGTCCTAAGGAACAAAAAAGATATTTTTCAGCTTCGTCTTGCGTCACAAATTTTTAAATAACTGTTCGCATAACAAGAACTTTGAATAAAAAGCAGTTTTAATCACATTTCAAAGTTTAAACTGTGACTTTCAGTATTTTTTTAAAATATGTTTGATGTAGAAAGAATATGACCAAAGTCACAGTATTTCAAAAACAATGCTTTGGAATAAAAAGCAGTTTTAATCACATTTAACACTTTAGGCTGCGACTTTCAACATTTTTTAAATATGTTTGATTTAGAAAGAATGCGACTAAAGTCATAGTATTTAAAAAATAATGCTTTGAAATAAAAAGCGGTTTTAATCACATTTCAAACTTTAGACTGTGACTTTTAATATTTTTTATATGTTCATTTTAAAAAGAATGTGACCAAAGTCACATTATTTCAAAAATAATGCTTTGGAATAAAAAAATAATTTATTCATATTTTAAACTTTAGACCATGACTTTCATCATTTTTTTAATATGTTTGTTTTAGTAAGATTGCGCGTAGTCGCAGCCTTTAAAAAATAATGGTGCTTAGAAAGACTGCGGGTCTCAGTCCTTATTGAACATATTTCAGTAGTTAAAAAGTTAATGTCAAATTTAATTATTTTTTATTTTTTACAGTGTTTATTGCGCTGTATATGTCTGCAAGTACATCGAGTGTATAACATTTGGTGTGCCTGTTACAATTGATACAAGTGATACGACTGTAAAGAAGCTGATAGACGAAATTGCTTACACTTGCAGACAAATCACGTAGTTGGGATGAAGAGACTAAAATGATTAGAAAAATGCAATTCGATGATGAGATATATAATATTTTTGTATTTTAAATGTACGCATCTATTGTAAAAAAATAATGAATATATTGGTTAATGAATTCTTATATGTTATTTCGATGTTGATATCAATACAATGTATCAATTACATAGTTTTTACTCTTAATAAGAACTGTGACCACAGTCGCAGTTATTTATAATCAGATACAGTGTTCTAAAAATCGCTTTAAGCGGCTGCTTAAGCGTTTTCGGCCTAAACTCGATTAGAATTCGAGAAAATCGGCCCACTTAATCGGTTAGGCGTTTAGTTCGTTTAATCAATGATTAATGGATTAATCGTTTACTAAAAAGCGTTTGTGTAAACGAACCGCATGCAAAACCCAACCCAACAATTTTTTTACCCGACCCGACCTAATAATTTGGGGTCTAAAATCTTGCGTTGGGATCGATCGCAGCCCTAATTCTCCATTTTGATCGCATCTATCCTGACGAGCAAATTCCTCCCCCTTTGACGACAATGACCTCCCCATTTGACGGCGACGGCGATCCCCCCTACGGCGACTCCCTCCCGACGACGAAGTCCTCGTCCTGCGACGACCTTCTCCCGACGAAGACCCCCTGGACGGCCTCATCACGGCGGCGACCTCCCCCTGTGACGACTTATCCACCTGCGGCGACAATCTCCCCCTCCCTGCGACAATCTTCCCCTACGGTGACCTCCCCCTGCGGTGACCTCCCCCCTGAGACAATCTCTCACCCCTTTACTTTAGATTTGATTTTCTCATCTCTTTTCTTTCTATTTTTGAAAATTATATGTTGAATTTCACCTACTTGCTCTGGCTTCTTTTCTTTTCTTGTTTTTTCACCAAAAATAAGTTTCTTCTTCAAGTATAACTTTTTTCAGTTTTTAAACATGTGATTCTGTGAATTTCTCTCTTTGCAATCAAATTTTATTGAGTCGTTGCTTGAATTGTCTCATGGGTTACTCTTATTTCTTTTTACTGATCAATAATCCACCTGCGGCGACAATCTCCCCCTCCCTGCGACAATCTTCTCCTACGGTGACCTCCCCCTGCGGTGACCTCCCCCCTGAGACAATCTCTCACCCCTTTACTTTAGATTTGATTTTCTCATCTCTTTTCTTTCTATTTTTGAAAATTATATGTTGAATTTCACCTACTTGCTCTGGCTTCTTTTCTTTTCTTGTTTTTTCACCAAAAATAAGTTTCTTCTTCAAGTATAACTTTTTTCAGTTTTTAAACATGTGATTCTGTGAATTTCTCTCTTTGCAATCAAATTTTATTGAGTCGTTGCTTGAATTGTCTCATGGGTTACTCTTATTTCTTTTTACTGATCAATAATCAATTTATTAGCTTTCTTTCAGTCTTTCTTTTCTTTTTTTTGCATAATTAGATTGCTAAGTTGCTACTGTAAAATAATAAAAAGAAGAAACAGAACAAAATAGAATTATTAATTTGTTATTAATTGTTATACAGTATACTGATACAGTTATACTTGTTGAAAAATTGGAGAAAAGCATCCAATTGCACTGTAGTTCTTTCTAAATTCGTTTCTACTTCATCTTTTTTTGATGCCACACAAGCTTTTAATTGATTTTTTAAAAAAAAGTGAAGTACTGAGAACTGTTATGAGTAATTGACAAATTATCAAATTGAAAAGCCTTTTAATTCAATTCTCCTATTTTTTTTGAAAAGAATTTACTATTTAATCCAGTAATAACTGTTATGAGTTAGAAAATCATTTATTAAATTCAAGAATTGAGAACTTATGTCATCAAATTTGCATCTATTCACACTTCACACATGACAAAATTACATTTGCAGTCTTTTACAATGTCATTACATATATAGCCTATTACAATGTGCAGTTGACTTTTTTTGGAACATGCGTAGCACATGACAAAATTCAACTGGTTTTTCCTTTCTAAAATCCTGCAAAAATACAAAATTTCAATTAGTAGAATGAAATTTGGATGTAGTAAAATTTTAATGCACATAATAAGATTCAAAAATAAAAAATATTCAATGTTTCAATTAATTTCAGTTATTTTATGTTATTATCTTGATGTGTTTGATCTTTTTGTATTGTGTTGTGTGAATGAATTTGGATGTATGATCATTTCACAATACAATCTACATGTCTTCGTCGGTATCCAATGCAAGTGTTAGTGTTAGTGGACCACGTTCAAGTGGTTAACCAAGTGTATCAAGCGAAAATGAGATTCCACCTAAGCCATCCGGCTCTACTGATATTGGGTGAATTATGGAAAGCTTGTTAAGAAAAATTCTTATAATGAAGTGAAGTGCAATAAATGTCATAAAATTGTGAAGGGAGGAATTTACAGGTTTAAGCAACATATTGCGGGGATAGGAGGGGATGTTAAAGCTTGTGTGATGCAGACTGATGAAGATAGAAAGATAGTTAGGAAATTTTTGTCTGGACCCCAGAATAAGAAAGTAGAAAAGAAGAAGGCTGAGAATGAACTCCGAGCATTTCAGTAGAAAGAGAGTCCATAGATTCAGAACTCATCGACGAAAAGAGACCTCGTGTTGTCGGTCCATTAAACACAGTCGTGGCTAGTGGAAAGTGAAAGCAAACATTAATCAATGAAGCCGAGAAGAGAAAGTATAAGGAGTTGGCTCATGATCATTGCGTCATGTGGGCTTATGCTAAAGACATTCCTTTTAATGCCTTTAATGATGAAGAATTTGATCTATTTTGCGAGTGTGTTGGTCACCATGGACCTGGGTATAAGGGACCGAGCCAGTACCAGTTTAGAGTGCCTCTTTTGAACAAGACATACAAGAAGATTGATAAAGAGATGGGACAGGCTAAAGAATTGTAGGATGAGTATGGATGCATCATTCTAACTGATGGGTGGACAGATAGGAAGCATAGGAGTGTAATGAACTTGTGTGTTCATTACAAGACATGCACACATTTTCTTAAGTCTATTGAAGATTTGACCAATGCAAACACAGGAGAGTATATTTTCAATTGGGTGGAGAAGTGTATTCGGGAGGTTGGAGAAAATCGTGTGCTGTACATGGTGACAGATAATCATCCTTCTAATATGGCGGCGAAGAACATGTTGAAGATTACTCGACCTTTTGGAGTAGCTGTGCAGCCCACACAATTGATCTTATGTTGGAGGCTATTGGAAACCTTTCAAAGTACAAGTTGGTGATTGAGAAGGCTAGATCGCTCACGGTCTTTCTTTATGCACATCATAGCACTCTCGCATTGATGCGTGAATTCACTAATAGAAGAGATCTTGTTCGGCCGGGGATTACTAGATTTGCCACCACTTTCTTAGCTTGAGTTGTCTTGTGGACAAGAAGTCACAGTTGGCTGCTATAGTGTCTTCAACTAAGTGGGATGATAACAGGTGGTCGAAGACAGAGAAGGAGAGAGCGACTAAGGCTACGATCTATTCTGATGTCTTTTGGACCAATGCAAGGGAGCTTTTGAAGATGTACACTCCTCTTTTCAAATTGTTAAGAATTGTCGATGCCGATCGAAGGGCCTCCATGGGTTTTGTGTATGGTATGCTTAAAGATGCCAAGAATGAAGTTCAAGCTGCTTGCAACAGGAAAGAGACTACCTATCGGTCGATAATTGATATAATTGAGAAAGAATCTAGAGAAAGACTTGATAGCCCACTTCATTTGGCTGCCTACTACTTAAATGCCTATTATTATAGGGATAGGACAGTTCAAGACAGTTCACGTGTGATTACTGCACTTATGAGTTGTATTAATGTGTTTTACCACGATGAGGACATTTAGGATAAAATTGGATCAAGTTAGGTCCTTTCGTACAAGATGAAGGAGGGACTTATGGGAAGTGGAATGGCGGAAAGGTACCACAAGAGTTTTAATGGCACAGACAATTTTGATCCAGGTGATCTTGAGGTATAAAATCACTAATCATGAATTTTTTTAAAATTTTAAGTTACTAAATTAGTGTGATATATTTTATTAACAACACATTGGTGGAGTTTCTATGGAGGGGATGTCCCCTACCTTCGAAAGATGGCAATCAAAATTATAAGTTTGACTAGTAGCTCATCAGGATGTTAGAGAAATTTTAGTGTGTTTGAGGGGGTAAATACTAAGACTAAGATTTGTATCAGTTTCATTCATTTAAATATGAAGTTTCTTAATTCTTTTTGCGCTAATTGATTTTTAACAATATGTCATTGTGTGATATACTGAAATTTGTAGATACATACTAAGAAGAGGAATAGATTGGATTCCAAAAGGTTGAATGATCTTGTTTTTGTGCAATTCAACAAAAAAATGACACGAAGGAGAACTGCAAAGAAGAGGAATGGGCAAGAGTACAAGGATAGGTGAGATGATTCGAGAGTATTACATTGGAAGAGCATATTCGTTAGAGAGAGATAACAATGAGGAAGAAGAGATCTTCCCTAGTTCTGGCCTTACATTGGATCTTGTTGCAGCGGCAAACGGGGCTAATGAAGATCAATTGGAAGGAGCAACTAGATTGCAGGGAAAAGAGCTGCAGATGGGAGGAGTGCACAAGAGGGCTCGTCTAGTGCGATACTTGATGACATTTCCGAGGATAATGAAGATGGAGAAAATTTGGGAGAAGATGATTGTGTTGACATCGAAGACTTTGTAGATAGTTCTGAGGAGTCAGATCCCGATATTCGCTATGAAGATGATGATGAGGAATGAGGATGAGTAGATGGAGTTGGAGATGAGCTATTTATGTTATTTGAATTTCAAAAACTTGTCTTTATCTTTTAGATTTGGATGTAAAAAACTAATGACTTATGTTATCGTTTTGTGATTATGATGTTGGACTTGATTTTTTATGATTATGTACTTATGTGATTTGCTAATACTTATTTCTAACTTTGTTTTTCGTTTCATTAAGTTTTTTTTGGTAATTTGCATATTTGAACTTTGATAGATTAATCGTGTAATAAATCCTCTTCTTTTTCTATTTACATATAATTATTTGCACTCTGAAGGAATTTGCTGGTTCATCATTTAACCCATCATATGACGAGCCAAAAAGATAAGTTCTCTAACTTTTTAATTTCTTCTTAGTACTAGCAATTTAATTTTTCAAGTTATGTTTGCTATATATTTTATGTTTTTTTTGAAAGTTTATAGAATTCATATTTGCATGTTTTAAGTATTATAATATTATTAAATATTAAAATAATAATAAAATGTGTAATCCGTTTAATCACCGTTTAAACCGTTTAGGCATTATGCGCTCCCGGACCGCGCGCGTACTAAAACGGCTTTCTAGAACATTGATCAGATATCAATATAACTGTGATCATATAACTGTGATCACATTGACAGTTATATTGTATGATGAAATACTATTTTAAATAAACTGTGACTATGATCGTAGTATGTAATCAGAAATGCAAAATTCTCATTGCACATCTGAACTGCAACCAAGGTCACAGTACACAAAAAATATATAAAACTTGTTCTCACTAAGCACTGCAACCTGAGTAGCACTCACAATGAGGCATACAGAACACAATAATGATGAATCACACGAATCCTTAGTCACAATTTGCACATTATAGTTTTTTAATTTATAAAATGCGACGCAGGTCAGAGTCCTAACAACATTCGGATATTCTCAAACTAGATTAACATTGTGACCATGATCGCAATACTCATATAACATAATTTTCGTCCTATATTAGGACTGTGACCCGTCACAGTCAGTAAAATTCTGTCTACATTGATAATGCGATCTTAGTCGCAGTCCTCATAAAACACTATATTTCACTATAATCAATCAAGTAAAGTACTGCGATTATAGTAAATTTAAATATCTGAAAAGAAACAGTCAATAAAGTTAATTTGTAGTTCATATCATAAAATTCTGAAAAAAATAACACATTCCACACGATACAATCCATTGATAAATTCCTAATAAATTCAACTCTTGCTTTCTTCTCGGTTGCTAACATCAGATACTATTTCTTCTGTGAATAAAAAATAGAGAAAAAATCATTGGTGGTGCAAGACAAAAGTACTCTTGGGGTTCTCCCGTCATAAATGCTTCAATTAAAATTTAATTACTTTTTATCCCTTCTTTGAATTCTCAACTGTCAACTCTAATACTAATTCTTATTGTTCACGTCGTTTAGAGTATTGGCTTTTTTGGAGTGCATGTAAGTAATATAATAAATTAAAAATCTGATTTCTAAATATCAATTTGTGTTGTTCTTTGACAATCTGATTTCTAAACTTCATCATGCAATTTATCCTTGAATCATGTCTTGCTCGTCTTCTTCCTCTGAACAATCTAATCACATCCTAATAGAAGATGAGAAATTATTTTATTGAGCATTACGAGCTTAATCGCATTACGAAATTAAACTTTTAATATTTGCGTCTAAAAAGTAATCAAGAAGTATTCAAATTGCTTTAGGACTGCGATTAAGGTCACATTATCACTATAGAAAAGGTAAAAGATTTTTTGTGTGTACTGTGACCAAGATCACAGTCCTAATATGAATCTTATGAGTGCGATTGAAGGTCGCATTTTCAATATAAACAGAAATTTTGTTTTATTCTGTGAGGACTGCGAACAACAATGACATAAATAACACATAAATATGAAAACAATAAATTAACCTTTATCTCAGCATCTAAAGTTCTCTCTGTTGCCGCTGTTATTTCGTTCGTTGCTGCAGTTGTACTTGAACACACCAGATTCAGATTGAGTTGTGGGCGACGCTGTTGGGGGCGAGATGGGTCGCGGGTGAGGAATTAACGCTGGGGCTCAACATCAACAAGGATTGAGAGGTCGAGAGGCACATGGCGAGATAGATCTGATAGAGGGAGATATATGATCAAGAGGAGAAGATCGATGGAGATCTGATCGATGAAATCTGAGAGTACGAAAGAGAGTTATTACATAAAGGGGGAGGGGGCGTCTGCGAACTCAAACTTCAGATCTAAACGCGCGCGCACGAGAGATAGATTAAAGTAAGGAGAGAGAAAATAATGAGAGAAAATATACATCTAATCCCAAAAAAACTGTCATTTTTGAAAAGCGGGTCTTTTAATAATTTTAATTTTTCTTGAAAAGCGGGATCTTTTTGAAGATTACCGCGATACATGGCTGAGATTCAGACACGTCGCCAGCAACTGAGAGATTCTCAGCTGGCGGCTGAGGTACATCTCTCTCTCTCTCTCTCTCTCTATATATATATATATATATATATATATATATATATATATATATATATATATATATATATATATATATAACTAACTAACAAGCAAATGAAAGTCTCAAAGACTTGTATAAACCCAAGCTTTGTATTACTTGCCTGGTGAAAAGTTACCTAGATATCTTTCTCAAGTTACCTAGATATCCTCTTTTATTTTATTTGTTGGGGAAGGTGGTGGTGGTGGTTGTGTTTTTTTGCATTGATATCTAGACATTATATTAGTGAGTATGTCTTTTACGTCCGTACGGAATAGCCTTCAACCCAAGCAACCCGCTCCCACCTACTATATTTTTGCAGATTTTGACTAAAAATGACACCGGGGCTCCAAAGTGTTCCAGTAGAGGCATCAGCACCTGCCGCGAGCACTTTACTTGTGCATGGCCTCATCGGCACGAGCACTTTACTTGTGCATGGCCTCATCGGCACGAGCACTTTGCTCGTTACCCAGATATCATCTTTCTCAAGTTACGAAGATATCCTCTTTCTTTTATTTGTTAGGGAAGGTGGTGTTGGTGGTTGTGATTTTTTGCATCAATATGTAGACAATTATATTGTGAGTATGTCTTATCTAAATGTTTTCTAGACTACTGGTACTACAACTGCCTACACATACACTAGTCGGGGCTACTGGTACTACAACTGCCTACACATACACTAGTCGAGGGGTGTAAAGGACCTTAAGTCAGAGGTTCTTCATATGAAAATATGCAAGAGTCTCAGCTCATGCTTGTCAATACTCTCTCTATGGTTGAGATCTCATACTGCTTGACCCTGATACTCCGAACACCAAAGTGAGACTCCAGAGTGGTGAAAGTGAAATCTCTAAGAAGACACTCGATACGTGCATAACTTTGTAAGTTATACCTTGGTTATCCGCTTATTGTGACCAAATGATGGACTTTAATTATAACTGGTTTCCATTTCCATAATGCAGACTTGGGATGCAATGTCTTAATATAAACATTCAATAAGTTGAAAACTTCATAAAAGTTTGCATGCATGTATACTTTTGTGGTATTGGAATCTTTTACTAAATAATATGCGGAAACAGTATATTAGACATGAAAATATGCTGTTCCATCTGCATACAGTACTCAAACCTGCAATATGAGAATACTCGACCATTTCGTATTTGCGTTTATAGGCACTTTAAAACAGTCATTTTTTTGAAACCGTTGGATGAATGAATTATAATCTTCAAGATGTAGAAGTTTCTATTAACATATATGTATTAAAAAGAGTCCAGCTCACTTTATGTTGTTTACATAATGTGAACAATAAGTTGTCTACTAGGAGGATCCACTGACTAGTTTGTGGGGTGGGCACAACCTTTGAAGCTCCCGAGGGAACAAAAGATGCTACCCTTTGTATGTTTTGATATCAATGGTATGTGTATAATTTGAACATGAATGTCTACATAGTCATGCTTGTATTCGGTATTCCATATTCATTATATAGAACTGTTATATCCACTGTCAATTTGGTTTATTAAATAATTTTCCATTGTGACAAAAAATTGAAAGGTTTGGTGGACTTATTTTAAATACCCAACTAGCAGACTTTCTTCTCAGTCCAATTCATAATATATATTTTTTTGTATGCAGGTCCTTGTAAAAAATGTGCCACCTGATCCAGATGAATCTGTTAGTGAGCTTGTTGAGCATTTTTTCCTTGTCAACCATCGTGATCACTATTTAACGCATCAGGTTGTGTATTTCAGTACTTTACATGAAATATTTGAGCTTATTACTAGTTAAATTCATATTAGGAACTGATTTTATTTAAGTGGGACCCGTACTTACTAAAACAAATATCCGTATCAGGTACAGATTACCTTGAGATCTTAAATACACTAAATTTTCTGATTTATTACAGTTCTTGTGGAATACATGTACTTTTGAGGACTATAATTTTTAGTCATCACAGGGTTATCTTTGCATGTTGAATTTTTTCAGTGCCTTAATTCCTAATTGTTAGGAAATATGATTATATAAGGAGTGGCATATGAGTTATATTAGGAGTAGAATAGGGATTAAAGTAGAATTAGACTTTCTTGTATCTATGTTCTAAGTTAACTAATTATGAGTCATATTGTAGTCACCTAATTAGGAATCATAGGAGTTCGACTTGTATTATGAGTTGTAATTATATTTGCCTATAAATAAGAGTATAGAGATGACTTATCAACTCTCTAATTTTCATAATCTAAATTTTCACATGGTATCAGAGTCCTAAGATTCTCTATCCTTAGCAATTTTCGTCGTAGTTATATCCGTTCGCTATCAAAACATTACCATCTCTCTTCCTCGTCATTTTCATTTTCTTTTGTTTATTCTTTTTTCTTCTTTTAAATCTGATTTGAATTCAGATTTGAAAAAAAAGAAACTTTACTGTTCACAGTGAACATTACCGTCGTGTCACTGTTCACATGAACAATAACAATAAAAAAAGAAACGATGCGCAGTTAAAGCCTATGGCTCTTTTGGCTTAAAAATGACTTTGATTTGGCTTTTGATTTTCAGATTTGAGCGTCTTTGTAATTTTGGGAATTTTTTTGCTTGTTTTAGTGAGCTTTGAGTGATGGCTGAAGAGATGAAGCCAACAGTTTCTGAGTTTGTATCTGAGAAGATTACTGATAAACTATAAAGCATGGACACCAAAATGAGGGCCGTGTCAGTGTCGGGTACGTGTCTGAGCGTCTTTGTAATTTTGGGATTTTTTGCTTGTTTTAGTGAGTTTTGAGTGATGGCTGAAGAGATGAAGCCAACCGTTTCTGAGTTTGTATCTGAGAAGATTAATGATAAACTATGAAGCATGGGCACACCAAAATGAGGGCCATGTCAGTGTCGGGTACGTGTCTGACACGGATACGTGCACAACACGTGTTGAACATGATCAATCTGTGTCCGACACGAGTCAACTCATTTGACTTGCTGGACATGGTCAACACAGTGCCGGACACGGCCAATGCGCATCTCAAATTGCAGAGAGCAGAGAGCGACTGCAATGAGTACGACCCTCACCAAAATGAGGGCCGTGTCAGTGTCGGGTACGTGTCTGAGCGTCTTTGTAATTTTGGGATTTTTGCTTGTTTTAGTGAGTTTTGAGTGATGGCTGAAGAGATGAAGCCAACCGTTTCTGAGTTTGTATCTGAGAAGATTAATGATAAACTATGAAGCATAGGCACACCAAAATGAGGGCCATGTCAGTGTCGGGTACGTGTCTGACACGGATACGCGCACAACACGTGTTGAACATGATCAATCTGTGTCCGACACGAGTCAACTCATTTGACTTGCTGGACATGGTTAACACGGTGCCGGACACGGCCAATGCGCGTCTCAAATTGCAGAGAGCAGAGAGCGACTGCAATGAGTACTACCCTGTTGGATACGTCGCCGGCCAGATCCACTCTGCCGCCGCCTCCTTTGGCTTCAACACCACCCGTGCCCTTGTCGTTGCTTCCCCAGCCTCGCAACACAACTTTGCAGCATGCCGAATCAAATCTCCACCTCCACAGATCTCTGACCTCATCGACTCTTTCTCCACTACCAATTGACCTCACCGACTTCATCTCCACCACCAATCGTGCTAGACGAGAGACCGGAGACGCAGATTTGCTCTACGAATCTGCTCGACAAGGGATCATGGACAAATTTGCTCGACGAAGCTGCTCGATGAGGGATCGGGGACAATGAATCTGCTCTACCACCGCTCGGTGACTTGCTCTACGAAGAGGAGAGGCACAGATCGGGGACAATGAGAGAGAGAGATCGAGAGAGTTCAAGAGAGAGCAGAGAGGAGAGAATATAAAAAGGGGTGAGCTAGTGGGCTGGGCTAGTGGGCCTGTGCTTAAATTAAATGGAAAGAGAAAATGAGATAGAAATGTGGGCTTGGGCTCATATTTATATTGTAATTATTATTAAAATTTAATTTATATAATAAAATATTGCTTGTCGTGTCTCCATATCTTTTTTTTAAGATTTTGCTATGTCGTGTCTCGTGTTCGTGTGTGCTTTATAGCTGATGTTAAGTTATTAGTATTTGGGTTATTGGGTTATTACCCATATTTACCCCTATATCCTCATTGTCTTCTATATATATCTTGCAACTCTCTTTATCAAATATATAATCCATTTTTAGGGTTCTTTATTTCTCTACATGGTATCAGAGCTATAAGAAACCCTAACCATCTCAAAATTTTCCTCCCTCTCCTCAATCATCTCCCTTCCTCCTCTCCAAACCTGTTGCCACCACCCTTCAAGGCCTCCTACAACTGCCGTCGGCCTCTCCCACGCCACCTCTCCAAGGACCCCCCACAACTTGCCGCCACTGCTCCAAGGCCTCCACCAATTGTCGCGACCTCTTCAAGGCATCCACCAATTGCCGCCAACCTCCTCACCCTTTCCAAACAGTGCGGCAACCTCTCAAAGGTTAGATTTTTAATTCAGATTTGATCTTCTTGATAATCTACAAGACTTCTTTGGTGAGATTTGCTCTGTCTACTGCTTAAAATAAGTTTTTTAGATCTGATCTGATTTTTTTAAGGCTGTCTATGCTACTATCTGTTAACTAAGTTACTTGTTCTTCATTATTGGTTGTTTACTGCTACTACTGGCTATCTTTCTTGTGATTTCTCTGACTGGCTATTATACCTGAGATTACAAGTTCATTCTCCACTATGCCCCCCTCTTCGATGGTTGAAACTTATGTTCCTAAGACAATGTTGGGGATTACGATAAAGTTGAATGGCTCCAACTACCTATTATTAGCCCAGGCGTTTCGCATATTCATTGGCGCTCAGAACAAATTGGCTCACCTCCTGCAGCCCCCACCTACTAATACAGATCCCTCGTATGTGACTGGCTTATTGGAGGTTATTTTGTGATGACGTGGCTTCTCAACAGTCTGGAGGAGAAGATTAGTGGTATTGTCATGTTCTTGAGTACTGCTAAGAATATGTGAGATACACTGAAGGTGATATATGACAATGAGAAGAACCCCTCGAGGGTGTTTGAGATCTATGAGCGCCTGTTTGAGCTCAAACAGGGAGACAAAGTTATGCCTGAGTTCTATGGTAAATTCAAAGGTCTGATTGATGAGTTAGAGATGCATTAGTTTGCTGTTACTGATGCATCAACACTGAGGGATATCGTCAGGATCTCGCAGTGTCAAAGTTTCTATCTTGCTTGAGCCTTACACTACGATCCCAGGTGCGGAGTCAGATTCTGAGAGGAGATAGCATTCTCACGTTGACTGCCACCATCGCGAGAGTTATGCGAGTACTACTAGAGGTGATATTTTCTCTGCACCATCCATTGAACAGTCTGCTATGATTTCTGGACGTGGCAGAGGTTGTGGTCATGATCACGATTTTGAAGGACAAGGATGTGGATTTGTTGGAGGTGAATGTGGCTCGTATGGAGGCAAACAGAGTGTCTCTGAGAAAGGACCCCGATAGTGCAGACACTGTGGACGCAATAATCACGTCTCCGAGAAGTGTTGGGAGAAATTTGGTCGACCTAAGTAGGCATGACTATCTGAGTCTGATTCTTCTGCTATGCGTAGCACTTTTCAGGACTATTCATCCAATTTCTCCACTTCTCCTGAATCTCCCACTGTTGTACCAACACATAAGGAGTATGATCGACTTCGACAGCTAGAATTCTCTCAGAACAATTTTTCAGCCACTCATGCATCTGCTTCAGATATGCACGCCTATATTGTCTCTCCTCAAAGCCTTGGATATTAGACTTTGAAGCCTCATCCCACATGACAAGTATTACACAAAAGTTTATTTTCTGAAATATGTCTACTGTTCACCCCTCTGTTAAAATTGCTGATGGTACCCATTCACCTGTACTTGGCAATGGGGTAATTCAGGCTACTCCATTTTTGACCCTTACTGATGTTCTTTATATTCCACGATTTCCTGTTAGTCTTTTTTCTATCAGTCAGCGTACTAAACAAAATAACTGTAAAATAATATTTTTCCATTCTCATTGTGTATTTCAGGACCTATCGATTGGAAAGAGGATTGGTTCGGGGCATGAGGGAGGAGGCATATATTATTTGAACAATTGAGTGACCCTTACGGGCTTGGTTGCAGGTGAGCCGATCCGGTTTTAGTATGACACCGACGCTTAGGTCATCCTTCGGTACAAAAAATGTGGTCTGTTATTTCTATTGAGTCCTCTATCTCTTTTTTAGGTTGTGACTCTTATGAGTTAGGTAAGAATCATTGTGCTACTTTTCAGAGTCAAGTATAGTCATAGTAGTTCTGCTTTTGAGTTGGTCCACTCTGATGTTTGGGGTTCTAGTCGTTTGCCCTCTATTAAGGGTTTTAGATATTTTCTGCTCTTTGTTGATAACTTTTCTTGCATGACATAGTTGTATCTCATAAAAGAGAGGTTAGAAGTGTCCAGTGTAATTGAGTCTTTCTTTAATGAAATAAAAAATTAGTTTTCTACTTCCGTTCGTATGCTTCGTATTAATAATATCTTAGAGCATGTAAAAAATGATGTACCTAGTTTTTGTTCCAAAAATAGAATTATTCATCATACTTCTTGTTCTCATACATTCTGACAAAATAGAGTTGCTATAAGAAATATAGATATATTCTAAATGTTGCTAGAACCTTAATGATCTACATGAGTGTTCTGAAATATTTATGGTCTAATGTTGTGTTAAGTGCTTGTTACCTAATTTTTATTTTTTTATAAAATTTAAACTAAATGGGATAAAGCAAATAAATGTGAACTAATTATGCAAATCTTACCTAGTGCTCTGATACCAAAATGATATGAAATATTGGATGTATGTAAATCAGAAATCAGTGATATGATAAATTTTACTACGTTTCACCAACTATTACGATCTTGGGTAGAAAAATAGTTAAAACTAATAATGCAAGATGATGAATTTAATAAAATGTGCAAGTGCAATGTTACCATTCGCAATCTAAAGAAAAGTGATGCAAATACTTGTTATGATGGGAAAGCTTGTAAAATCAATATATATACATATATATATATATATATATGACTAGTAGACTCAAAGTGAATAAAACCTCACAACTCATGATTTAAGAGCAGCAAATATAATCGATAAAATAGTAGAGACGAAAATCAAACTCACAAATAAATAGATCCATGTTAAGAAAAGTTACCTACTGAGAATCATAGAGACTTGTGGAGAGAGACGAGACTGCAACGGTTGTGGTTGTGATGGCTTCAGCTGCTGACAAACGTCAGCGTTGACGAGAGGCAAGTTGAGGGCGCTGGCGGAGGTCGTGGATAAGACGAGGAGGTGGTTGACGGGGAGAGGGGTGTTGGGTGCTGTTGGGTTGAGAGGAGAGGAGGGGAGATGGAGTTTTTTTTTGTTGCTTTAAGGGGAGGCAGGAGGCAGAGTGATGGGGACATCTCTCTAAGATTGCGATTCTACACCAGGAGGCGTCGTCGCACTCTTTCAGTTTGGTTCGATTAGAGCTGAGGAATTCAAGCTACATTTCTTTTTCCCTTTATTGTAATTTTTATTTGGTAGTTTCTTTTAGTCCCATATCAGTTGTCATGGGATATCGCTGTTGATGTAGGCCTATTAAAGGCCAAGACTAGTATTGTTATTTTCAGTTTTTGGAATGAAAATTGCTTTTAAAGTTTTGTAGCCTATGTGCTTCGGGTGAGAAACTCTAAGGAGAGAATCCCGTCCGGTTCCCCATCATATTGGTATCAGAGCTCAATTCCTGAATTCTTTCAAAACATAACACAACAAAATTTTCCCACCAAGTATTAAACAAACCCTACTTTTCTCTTTTCTTCTCCTTCCCCAATCAGCGCCGCCACCACATATTAAAAAAAACAAACAAAACCCTATTTTTTTCTCTCCATGTTCCTCAAGCCCGCCGCCACCTCGTTCCCTCTAATATTGGATCCTCCTCTCCTTCTTCGCGAGCAAGAGAGCATCGAACCCAAGCGCAGAGAAGGGAAGACGGATTCGAGATCCGCCTACCTCTATCAATCTCTTCTGCATCCTAATCATCACCGAGAACTCTCCCCGGACTTCCATCAGATCGACGCTCGATCATCATCACCCTCTTCGACAAAGATCTCGACGACCTCATCCACCCAAGACCCTCCCGTGAGCACTCGCCGCCACGCCGCCAACTTCATCGACAGCGAGGTCACCCTGAGACCACTCCTTTGAGCACACTCCGCCTCCACGCCGGACTTCCACCGACTTCAAGATCTCCAGTTGCTCCGATCATCGTCGTTTCACCTCCGATGGAGTGACTCTTCCTCCGACAACCCCTGCTGTCGAGATCCGCCACGAAACCCTCCTCTGACAACCCCTGCTGCCCAGGTCCAACCGCGACTCGCCATCAACGCCACCATCCAATCGACGTGCATCCTTGCGATTTGCTCCGGTTTTGAAGTCCTCTATCCAATCGACGCCGCCATCCTCCTCCGACGTCGACAAATCCGTCTCTGTGACTTCATTCTCGAGTTCTCTGCCTCCTTGCGACGCCGCCAGCACCACCTCTACCAGATCTGCTCCACCAAGCTCGTCTATGACACTTGATTGGATATGTTCCTCATCCCTCGCCCTGGTCCTGACGTCTTAGACTACAGATTCATCAACCCACTTCGTCGTTGTCATCGTGCTCTTGCATCATTACTGTGGCTTCCCCCTTCAATCCACGTCTTCTTCTCGCAACACTGTCGCGAGCTTCTCCCCATCTCACCATTAGCGGAGCTCACTGTCACCCCCTCGCGACACCGACGTCATCTCCCTCCACAGCTTCATGTGATTTACGCTCCTCCCTTCAGAGCTCCTTGTGACTTGATTTGAATTGGGGAGCTCCTCTCAATCTCTCAGAGGGGCAGAAGAGCAACCCAGGGCCTTCAATTTGGGTGCGATCACCATCATCAATTTTGAGTTCTGATTTGGGTTGGTGATTCGAATCTAAATACAACCCGATCAGATTCACGTGCTACAGTCCTGAGCCAGAAGTAACTACAAGCAAACCAGTGCATTTGAGAGCGATCCAGAGTCTGATTTGAACGTTTTTTTCGACTATCCAGGTAACCAGTTATCATGTATAAATTTCTTGCACTGAAATTTGGGTACTACTTTATATTCTTTCATCATACTTTCGTTAATTAACTGCCATCCATAAATAGTGAGCGTGTGTATATGCTTTGCCTTTTATTTGCGGCATCTTACTATTAATTTAGGGACTGTTAATACATAGTGGATATCGACAGTTGCATAGAATTAATATTTTACAAAATATTGAGGTCTAAATTGCAAATTCTTTTCACAACACAGTCTCTATTTTACACTCTTGAGCTTGCTAGCAAATTCATTCCTCTTATTGTGCGTTTTATTTTACCGAATTGTTGCTGATCCTCCGCATATTCTGCATCATCCTGCACGATTGCATTAGAGTTTGTTAGTGGCACATAGAAATTAATAGATTGCATTTATTATCATCTATATATATATATAAAGAAAAAAAAGCATCATAAATTCAGCATTTAGATAGTAATAATAATAAAAAAGGTGACTGTGCATGCGTACTCGTAGTGGCAAAGTCTACGACCCAATAGAACCCAATACAGACATGGATCACAATGTTTCTTCGTCTGGTATCACCTTACCAACAGATTACATGACTCTTGAAATTCTCAAAACTTTTGAGGAAATTAAGGCCCAAATGAACACCTTAGGTCAGAGAATGGATAGGTTGGAAGTGGAACGTCATGATAGCTCTCGTAATGGAGAGCGTCAACTGAATAATCGTCGAGAGGAGAGAATCAATATGAACTACAATCGATACGATGAGGATGAACGGTACTTGAAAAACATCAAAGTAAACGTATCGAACTTGGACGGCCGCTTAGACCCACAATATTACCTTGATTGGGTAATAAGTCTTGAGCGTTATTTTAAGTGGTACGAGATGTCCCAAGAGCGGCAAGTCCATTTCGCTGTCATGAAACTGGTAGGATAGGCGGGACAATATTGGTCTAATGTTGAAAGACTGATAGCACTAAGGAGGCAAGAACCGATCCGAATTTGGGATGAGATGAAAGCCAAGTTAAGCCAGAAGTACCTCCCTATTACTTTTCAGGATCAACTATTAGACAAATGGAGTAGACTGACACAAGGAACTCGTTCTGCTACTGAATACATTGAGAAACTTGACGAGTTTTTGACCCGGTATAGCGAGTTTGTCGATGAATCTCCAACGGTAACCCTCTCTCGGTTTAGGTCTGACCTTCGTGATGATCTCCGTAGGGAACTCTTTACAAGAGGTATTAGTGATTTAGAACATGCCTATCAAATAGTTCGGGACTTAGATGCGTCTCGAGGATCTTACTATCAACGAGGTTCAGATTACAAGAGCCAAAGCACTAGAGCCACCTCTGGACAGTCTCAGCTCAAACCTAATCCTAATAATTCGACCCCAACAGGAGATCTCAAGGGTAAAGGCCCAGTCGAGAACGTGCCACGCACCAACCCCCGCACCCAATGCATTAAATGTCAAGGATATGGGCATGTAGAAAAGTTTTGCCCAAGTAAATCCAGAACCCTCTTTCTGGATGATCAATCAGATGAGGTGCAGGACGAACCTCAAAAGGACGTTGTATTCGTAGGGAATGCGAGCAGTAATTCTGAGAATGACTTGAAACAAGATGAAGTTCTTAGTACTATCAGGCATGTTGCTGTCGTTCGATGTACCCTCGCTTAACCTAAAGATATGGTTGACTGGCGTAGAACCTCGATCTTCTACATATGATAAAGATTGGTGAAAAAAATTGTAAAATCATTATCGATAGTGGAAGTTATATAAATGCTGTGTCATCTAGTTTAATTTCAAAGATAGGGTTGAAGACGGACCCTCACCCTAACCCGTACAAAGTTACCTGGATTAACACAACATCGATGGAGGTGAACGACCGATGTCTTGTACCTGTGCAATTTGCCACCTATAAGGATAAAATTTAGTGTGATGTAATAACTATGGATACAGGACATGTGATTCTTGGTCGGCCTTGGTTATTTGACATGAATGTAACTTTGTGGGGAAAGTTCAACACTTGTACTTTCAACTATGAAGGGCAACGGATCAAACTAATTCCCAGTCAACTCAGATCCAAATAAGAGAAAAAGTCAGTGGACACGAGAAAAGAGAAGAATCTCAACTTAATTAGCCCTAAAGAAATTGACCAAGAAGTGATTAATGGGGCACAAGTCATCATTTTGATTGCTCGAGAAGTAGCGAAAGAATCTCATGAGACGATTCTTCTTGAAGTGGCCCCTATTATCACGAAATTTGCTGATGTGTTTCCTAACGATCTCCCTGGATCAACTGCCACCGATGCGGAACATTCAACATGCAATTGATCTAGTTCTGGGAGCCACTCTACCCAACTTGCTGCACTATCGGATGAACCCGATGGAACATGGCGAATTACAAAGGCAAGTTGAAGAGTTGTTGAGCAGAGGGTTCATACGCGAAAGTTTGAGCCCTTGCGCGGTTTCCGCACTGTTAACACCGAAGAAAGATGGAACATGGCGTATGTGTGTGGACAGCTGTGCTATCAATAAAATAACGGTAAAATACCGTTTTCTAATTCTCAGGTTGGATGTTATGCTTGACATGATGACCGGTGCTACTATCTTTTCAAAAATAGATTTGAAGAGTGGCTACCACCAAATTTGAATTCGGTCGGGAGATGAATGAAAAACAGCCTTTAAAACGAAGGATAGGCTGTATGAGTGGATGGTCATGCCGTTTGGCTTGTCGAATGCTCCAAGCACTTTTATGACAATGATGACACAAGTATTGCGACCCTTTATCGGAAAGTTCGTAGTCGTATATTTTGATGACATCCTCAATTACAGCAAATCAACGGAGCAACATTTGGACCACCTCACGCAGGTCTTTGTAGTTTTAAGAAAGGAGAGTTTATATGCCAACCCTAAAAAATGTACCTTTCTTACCGACCAAGTCATTTTCTTAGAAGCGGTTGTTTCTTCACAAGGCGTCTCTGCAGATCCCCGATAAAATTAAAGCTATCATGGAATGGCCAGAACTACGCAATATTCGAGAAGTGAGGAGTTTTCATGGATTAGCCACTTTTTACAGACGTTTTATTCGAAACTTTAGTACCATCATGGCCCCAATTACCGATTGTGTAAAAAAGAAGGAATTCGAATGGACTGAAGCTGCTCCCAAGGCGTTTCGGGAAATCAAAGAGAGAATAACGGAAGCTCTTGTTACGAGGCTTCCAGATTTCACGAAAGTTTTTGAAATTACTTGTGATGCCTAAGGCGTTGGGATAGGTGGTGTTTTGAGTCAGGAAAAGCATTCTGTTGCCTATTTTAGCGAAAAGTTAAATGATGCTAGGCAACAATACTCCACTTACGATAAGGAGTTCTATGCGGTAGTGCAAGCTCTGCGTTACTGGCGCCATTACTTGTTACCGCAAGAATTCGTCATTTATTCAGATCATGAAGCCCTTAAGTATCTCAACTCCCAAAAGAAGTTGAATTCGAGGCATGGTAGGTGGGTAGAATTCCTTCAAGATTACACCTACGTTCTTAAGCATAAGGCTGGGGTAGAAAATAGGGTCGCTGATGCTCTTATGAGTCATGTCCTGATTTTGAAAATATATACACTGTCTTAAGAGATAGTTTGACTCATGAGATTGATGGTTTCTTCTGCAAGACGGATATTTATTCCGCTCACGTTTATTGTGTATCCCTCGCACCTCATTGAGAGAATTTCTTATATGGGAATTACACACTGGGGGTCTTGCTGGTCACTTCGGACGAAATAAAAAAATCGAAGCTGTAAAACATCATTTTTATTGGTCGAGCTTAAAAAGAGATGTTGCAAGGCTTGTTAGTCAATGTCGTACATGTCAACTCGCCAAGCAATGTAAACAGAACATTGGTCTCTATACTCCCCTACCAGTTTCAAACTATCCTTGACAAGATGTCAGTATGGATTTCGTGCTAGGCCCACTAAAAACAGCAAGAAAGCATGATTCCGTACTTGTGGTTGTAGATCGTTTTTCTAAGATGGCTCACTTTTTGTCATGTTCCAAAACATCGGATGCATCTCGGGTTGCTACAATCTATTTTGATGAAGTGTTAGGCTACATGGGCTACCCAAAATAATTGTTTCCGACAGGGATGTTAAATTCACAAGCTACTTTTGGAAAACCTTGTGGCGTAAAATGGGAACTAAACTTCAGTTTTTACTGCTTTTCACCCACAAACTGATGGACAAACTGAAATAGTTAATAGAAGTCTTGGTAATCTGCTACGATGTTTAGTGGGTGAAAATCTTAGAGCATGAGATCTTATTTTACCTACTGCTGAGTTTGTATACAACAATTCTGTCAATAGAACCATAGGGATGAGTCCATTTGAGGTAGTGCATGGTTATCAACTTAGGCAACCTATAGATTTAATACCCATGGCACCCCATCATACTAGGATGTCTGAGTCAGCTGCATTATTTGCATCACACATTCATGACTTGCATAAGGAGATCAACAATCAAATTCAGAAAAATAATGCAAACTATAAAGCTTATGCAGATTTGCACAGAAAAGCACATGAGTTTAACGTAGGAGACTACATGATGGTTCGGATTCGACCGGAACGGTATCCTCCTGGTACCGTGAAGAAATTGCATGCACGTAGTGCGGGACCATTCAAAATTTTGAAGAAAATTAATTCAAATGCATATATAGTAGATCTCCCATTGGATTTTGACATTAGTCTCTCTTTAATATTGAAGATCTGATTGCTTATAAAGGACCTAATTTTTCCCCTGATAATCCTTTATTGGATGAGCCTTCCCATGAGCCAATTTCTGAGAGACCCTTATTACTTTCTCTTCCCAAATATATCCCACCCATATGGCAGAGCGGATTGATGAAATTATTGATGATCATATTGTCTCTACTAGAGATAGTGGTTACCGCAGATTTTTGGTTTGTTGGAAAGGACTACCTGATTCTGATAATACTTGGGTTAATCGAGAGGAACTCCAACAGTTGGACCCTGATTGTCTGGAGCATTATGAGAGCCGAAGAGGTTCACATTCGACAGAGTCGAGTTTTCCCTAACCCGGAGAATGATGGGGACATCTCTTCAGGATTGCGATTCTACACCAGGAGGCGTCGTCGCACTATTCCAGTTTGGTTCGATTAGAGTTGGGGAATTCAAGCTACATTTCTTTTTCCCTTTTATTGTAATTTTTATTTGGTTGTTTCTTTTAGTCCCATATCGGTTGTCATGGATATCGCTGTTGATGTAGGCCTATTAAAGGCCAAAACTAGTATTGTTATTTTCAATTTTTAGAATGAAAATTGCTTTAAAAATTTGTAGCCTATGTGCTTTGGGTGAGAAACCCTAAAGAGAATCCCACACGGTTCCCCATCACAGAGAAAGAAATTTAGGGTTAGATTTTTTTAGAATAATTAGAAATAAATCCTAAACAATTTGAGATAAAAATCTCACACAAAATAATTCTCTCAAAATTCTTCTTCATTGTATATTATTACTACAATAGGGCCATTATATAGTCTTTTACAAAAAATGAATCCAATTAAAACTCAAACTCCAAACTTCTAATCTAAATAGAATTACAATCCAAAATTTTGAAACTAAAAAAAACAAAAATAAAGAAAGACAAAATAAAAAATTTTCTGCTACTATTTCAACTTGGACTGGGACTTCTTGGATCCATCTCTTTGGTTTTTGCATCTTGACTGGATGTCCACATCACATACCCAATGGGGGAGTCCACAATATATATATATATATATATATATATATATATATATATCTTAGGCTGTAGTGGGACCCAGCCTGAAAGAACCTGTCCATATGTAAGTTTACAATTTCAACAGCCTTTGATTTGATTTTTATTATCTGTCACCGACAATTGAATCCTTGGATGAAAGTAAGGCTATCTTTCTGGGTTGTAAAACAACTTTAAGCAAGAGTTATTGAAAAGCTTCATTGAAGTTCTGAGGAAGGGTATTAGATTGCAGTTTTTCCCCTTTCTTTTGGTAAATAGATCTCTCTCAATTACCCTCCCTTTGAGGGGGCTAGTCCAGTTTCAATTAGCGAGATAATTTGGTGGTTTGTTTTATATTTCCTCCAATTGGTTCACACTATTCTTCATGAGCAGGACCCTACTCAGATTGTTTATTTGCATATGCCTCTTTCCTATGACAGATATAGAGGATGAAGATAAGAAATAAAGAGGAAAAGGACAAGGGAGAGGGGGTATCACAACATATATCATATCCTTGTATGTTTGCTTTATTGGCCACCATTGAACTGTAAAAATTTGCCAATCTGCCCATCATTAGTGACTGGATATGCTTTTAACATACCATTTCAGCGTAAAACTCCAAATGTAGGCTAAAATACTTCTGGGTAGAGGGCAAAAATAGGTAAATAGAAAAATTACGATTCCAGGTGCATCTGCCGGAGGGTTATGTCATTCACTTGCAAGGTGGAATATTTATACCGTGATGATGCTAAATGTAAATATTCACAGGTTTGTCTTTTGGTGTTCCTGAACACACTCCCAACAAGATCTTTTAATTAATATATGGAGTATGCACTTTCTACATCTCAAGTTTGTGCAGATACGATTTTCCATTGTTTTGGCTTTCATGATCACTTCATTGTTCTGTATGTTTCTATCTCTATCAGGAAAAGAAAATGAAACACACGAAACTCTATAATAACTCCGCCCGTGCCCACGTATAACTTATGCACAGCCACCATTCTGCATCCGACGTCGTTCAAATCCTTTATTTCCAGATAAATAAGTTTGGACATATACTGTGACCCGTGGGAGTTATTTTTAATTATGTTCTAGACTATAGTAACTGCAATTCCCAAAGAAGCAGGAAGCTTACTGTCCTACTGTTCTGTACTGGTACTTTGTATATAACAACATATGTCCAGATAAGTAAGTTTGGACATATGCTGTGACCTGTGTGAGTTATTTTTAATTATGTTCTATAGTAAGTGCAATTCCCAGAGGAGCAGGAAGCTTACTACTTACTGTTCTGTCAATACCTTTACTGGTACTTTGTATATAACATCATTAACCTAATAAGAGGGGATAAAGTATCACAACAGATATCATATCCTTGTATGTTTGCTTTATTGGCCACCATTGAACTGTAAAAATTTGCCAATCTGCCCATCATTAGTGACTGGATATGCTTTTAACATACCATTTCAGCGTAAAACTCCAAATGTAGGCTAAAATACTTCTGGGTAGAGGGCAAAAATAGGTAAATAGAAAAATTACGATTCCAGGTGCATCTGCCGGAGGGTTATGTCATTCACTTGCAAAGTGGAATATTTATACCGTGATGATGCTAAATGTAAATATTCACCAGGTTTGTCTTTTGGTGTTCCTGAACACACTCCCACAAGATCTTTTAATTAATATATGGAGTATGCACTTTCTACATCTCAAGTTTGTGCAGATACGATTTTCCACTGTTTTGGCTTTCGTGATCACTTCATTGTTCTGTATGTTTCTATCTCTATCAGGAAAAGAAAATGAAACACACGAAACTCTATAATAACTCTGCCCATGCCCACGTATAACTTATGCACAACCACCATTCTGCATCCGACGTCGTTCAAATCCTTTATTTCCAGATAAATAAGTTTGGACATATGCTGTGACCCGTGGGAGTTATTTTTAATTATGTTCTAGACTATAGTAAATGCAATTCCCAAAGGAGCAGGAAGCTTACTGTCCTACTGTTCTGTATTGGTACTTTGTATATAACAGCATACGTCCAGATAAGTAAGTTTGGACATATGCTGTGACCTGTGTGAGTTATTTTTAATTATGTTCTATAGTAAGTGCAATTCCCAGAGGAGCAGGAAGCTTACTGCTTACTGTTCTGTCAATACCTTTACTGGTACTTTGTATATAACAGCATTAACCTAATGAGCTTTTAATAAATGTCGTGCATATTGTTCAGTCATATTAATTTTGTTTTTACCTTTCATTGTTGGTTGATATAATAACTTTGAAGTTTTGCCACATTTGATACATCTTATATTTACCATTATATTCATTTATGTTTGATTTATATCCTTTTGTTTCTTATTGATGATGTCTTGTAGGTTGTCTATGACGCAAACAAACTTGGTAAGCTTGTCGAGAAGAAGAAACAGATGCAGAATTGGCTTGACTACAATCAACTAAAGTATGAAAGAAATCCATCTAAAAGGCCAACTAGAAAGGTTAATTATGCAGATAACTTCAACCTTTCATTTGTCAAGCATGAGCTTATGTTGAATTTTGACTGGAAAATTCATGTCTGACCTGAATTCACCTTTCCTTTTTATCAGACTGGTTTTCTAGGGCTTTTTGGTGAAAAAGTGGATGCAATTGACTTTTACACATCTGAGATTGATAAGCTATCTAAAGAAGTAAGTGGTGCTTTTTGGATCTATGCATAACAGTCAATTTCTGTTGATCCATGATCACTGTTTTATATTTGTTGATATAATGCAGTATCCATGTTAATCTCACTCCAGTTTAAGAAAAATACATAGTAATTAGAATAATATTCTATAAGGTAGGGGATCTTTTTCAAAAATGTATGAGAAGCTTCCAACTATCTTCTAATATTACCATAAAAGGAGATAGTTGGAATTTGCCATATTATATTATGTCCATTTTTTCAAGTAGGGAATCAGTTAGTTGAAATTAAAACTCCAAAATCAAAGAACTATCCAAGGTACTTCTTATAAAGTTGACTGAGTCTAATCTCTATCTCGTATTTTCCTGGAAGAAATTTTCTCTATGCAGGGAGCAAAGTTTTTAGTTGTTCTATATAAGTTTTAAAATTGAATGTGAAGGAAAATTTTAGTTTTTCAACTTTATCTTAATGAACGTCAACTTGAGCCTCATTAGAGCAGATATAAGTTCTTATGCCCCCATTACTTGATCCTTAATTAGAGTAGATCTGTGTGGTTGGCATTTTTTAGGGAGTTGCTGCCCTAGTCGAAAGATGAAGCAGCTGGCAAGGAGTTCATTCCCAAAGAAGCATTTAATGATCTAAAGTTGATTGATATCTAAATCTTTTGTCTCATATTTTATTGGCGAAAAGATATTTCATTCAAGGAGAAAATGTTTAGTTTTCTACATAGTTGTTAAATTGAGTGTAGAAAGAAAATTTGTTCTTTAGTTTTATTTTAATGAACAACAATCAAGTTAGAGTTTGCCTCGTATTAAGCCAAGTCAAGCTTCATTAGAGTCCTCATTACTTGGTCCCTATTTAGGCATAGATATGCTCAAATCCTTGTCTTTTCCACTAGTTTTCAGTTCCACTACTTTTCAAAAAATATAAATAATGCTAGGGCATAGAAATGGATGATTTTGAAAAACAAGGATAAAGTTACGACATGGATATGGCAAAGATTATATCTATTTATTTGTGTTTTTGTGTGCGAGTCCATATACATAGGTTTGCACACGTTATGTAGAATGCACATATATGGATTTCATATATAATAGTAATTAAACTATACTTGCATGTGCGCGTTAATGTCCATTGTTTGTAGCATATTAACATAAGAAAAAAATTGTAAAACAAACACATCTTAGATGTTACAAAATATTTTTGAGTCATATGAATCAATAATTATGTGGACGATAATATTTCTTATTGTGGAACTAGACAATTCACATAAATTCAATGCATTAATAAAATTGTAAACTTTTCATTCAAATTAATTATATATATATATATATATATATATATTAATTTTGTTTCTCAGTTACGCCTAGGATATGTTTTCGATACACATCTAGGATATATTGTTTAAATTTTAGGATATGTTAAGAGGAGTATCCAACACGTGTCCGTCAAGTGTCAGAGTATCCCAGTATTGGATATGTATTCGACACGGGTACATCTCTGTCAAAGTATACGTGCTACATAGCATTTTAATCTTTTACTTTCTTAATTAATTCCATTATCATCTGAAGTAAGAGAATCTTTTGATGATGTGCATTGCACATTATAGAGTATGGAGTATTTTTCACTTCTGAAAATAGTCATCCTATTTTGCCTTACTCTTGTTCTTTTTTTTCCTTTTTGTTCCTTGAGATATTTAACTCAATGAATATGGAAATTTAGTTATTACTGAATAATGCTTTTTACATAGTCCAATCTTGATTCTCGTGCAAGATGGTAGTTTCTATTATCTAGAAACTGGAAAAGAAAAAGAAGGAATGCAATTAGTATTCTCATATTGCAATAATTATCCAACATAAGTTGTATGTCTATGAATTTATTTTGAAGAACTCAATGCTTAAGATTTGCTTGTTCAAATTACCTTTCATGCTCTTGGCCTAAGAATAATACTCTTTCCTGAGAATCTATTTTATGTTGATCATATGTAATTGGTAATAACAATTGTTTATTTCCTAACATTCTTTTTGCCTCTTTTATTGCCAATGTAGAATTGTTGTCTGCTAGTATCCAGTTTATCATACATGTCATTCTAGTAATACATGTACAAGAGGAATCAAGTTATTTTTTTGGGACCCCCACCCCAACCCTCTTTTTAATTTGGCCACCTAAAATTAGGAAATGTTATCACATTTCTTTTTATGGCTTCGAATTTTCATATGTTTTTTACCATAAATATGTAAATTTTCTTATGAGCATATATGTATGTGTAAAAGGTTGATTATGCACTCTTTAATATTTGAATTAAAGTCAAAGTTTTTAAACGCTGAAGTGGTTCTACATTAGTTAAAATTTGCTAATCCCCCCAAATCCCCAAAAAGAAGAAAGAAAAAGAAAGAGGGGTTGCAAAGACCATACCCTTGTTGCTGCTACTTTTCTCCCTTCCCCTTTATAGAATCCTCCACCTTCAACCACCTTGAAAACCCTTCATCTCCTTTCGCCTCTTCATTGCCACAAGGAATAGGGACAATCTGTCCAGCTAAACTATTCGTTTTTTCAGTCTTATACTGCCAACCCTTTTAAAGGTTAGCCTCATCTCTATCATTATCACTTCCTCTCTCCTATTGTTGGGGGAGAGGAGTCAAGCGTGGTAGTGATGCAGGCCGAAGCTCAGAAAAAAGAGAAAAAGATCATTCTTAAAACCCGTTATTTTCCTACAAATTTCAGAAAATTAAGACTTCTATAAACCTATCGATTCGCTCATGAATGGTAGAAAAATAGGCATCAATTATTCATTAATTCAACAGAATACCGAGACATTGGCTTGAAACACTCCTTTAAGCATGAGTATTCAGAAATCTAAAAGACTCATAAATGACTAGAAATATTGAACAGCCTGTGATATTCCGATGATGACTTTTTATAGAGGGCTTTAATTAATATAAAACTAGTTTTAAATGAAAAGACTCGAAAATCTATCTAGCACATCATACAGGAGTCATTTGAACTCCTCTTGAGAAATTTATGATCAAATCATTCACTGCTATGCATCTATTCCAGAGAATTTGAAAAGGTGTCTTGATCTTCTCGTGCTCCTGCATCATTCTCCCCTTGTTGGAAAAAGTCAGCCTCGAATTTTGTAATGAAGAATAATTGTCAGTCTCATCTTTCTATATAATGTTGAAAAGTAATAACATTTTGTAAGATCATTACCTAAAATTTTCAAAAACACATCTCGAGCATTGACATGTTTCTCCAAGAAATGATCAACACCAATGAAGTCAATCAATGATGAAGAAATGTTCACAAGTGTCTTCTTGATGGCTAATGATGATGCTTTGAATGACTCTTCATCGAATATAAGTGGCTGACTCTATTCAACTATCACTTGTGGGAAAATATTCTCTGGTGTGAATGGCCACTGAAGCTCCAAAGAGAGCATATGTCGTGCCATTCACTGGCTCTGATACTAAAATGATGCAGACAGAAGCTCAAAAAAAAGGAGAAGATAACTCTTAAAACTTGTTAATTTCTGACTAATTCCGAAAAATTAAAACTTCTATGAACCTATCCGTTCACGAATGGCAGGAGAATAGACATCAATTACTCGTTGATTCAACAAAATATCGAGACAATTGGCAAAGAAAATCGAAGGACTCCTAAATCAAATTTCATTCAACTCTCTCCCTCTCTTTAGATTTCTTAAGATATATATAGACTTGAAACACCCATTCAAACATGAGTGTTCAGAAATCTAGAAGACTCATAAATGACATAGAAATATTAAAAGTCACTTTTAAATGTCCTAGAAAATATCAAAAGATTACATGCAGTCCAGTCTGAACACCTTGTGTTATTTCGATGATAACTTTCTGTAGAGGGCTTTAAATAATATAAAACTAATTTTAAATGAAAATAAACTCAATAATCTATTTAGCACATCAAACAGGGAGTCATTTGAGCTTCTCTAGATAAAGTTATGACCAAATCATTTACTGCTATACATGTTATCCAGGAATTTGAAAAGGTATTTTGATCTCCTCATGCTCCTGCATCAGGTAAGAACTTTGATGTACTCAACTTGAAAGTATGAAGTTGTAAAGCAAAGAGTGGGATTCAATGCCTTGTGAGGCTTTGAGAGTTCGAGATAGCAACATCATATTTGGAAACCAATTATAGTATGAGTGGTTGACATGTATGCATCATCAATATTTATATGAACATGTATGCATCATCAATATTTATATGAATGATGATTTCGTGTCCCTATCAAACATGTTAAACACTCTTGGGAAGCATGCTAAACACTCCTAAAAAATGCATGCAATTTTTTTGATATATATACTTTGATTTTTATATACTTCTTGAACACTTCTCAGGCACATCAATCTTCTCAAACACTTCTTTCATCATTATTTTATTTTGAGATATATATTTGTTTTATATATTAAAGGCTATTATTATAGGTGGAAAAGTTATAGGGAATCGAACGGTCCAGATTTAACAGGATTTAAGATTTTATTTAAACTTAGATTTTACTAGATTTCGTTGAGATTTAAGAGTTACCTGAATTAGATTTGGGTAGATTTGAGTCTATCAATAATTGCACGTATGGTACACGTTTTGTAGGCTATAGTCATGTAGTGAATTTTAAAGTGAATGATGAATAGATTAAAAATTTGTTTCTCTATGAAAATTTGTGTTGTTTGATTTGATCTCATGGATTGAATCGAATATGGTGGTAAAGTCAAGATCCGGATTGCGATCCGTGAACATATCATTTCCCCCAAATCCCTATTCTTTCCTAATTCTATCAAAATTTTCACCACAAACCCTATTTTTTCCTCCGTCTAACATCAATTTGGTATCAAAGCTGAAATCGTAGTTCTACAAATTTCCCGAATCTTCTTCTTTTTTGTTAGTTAAAAAAATAAAAAAGAAGAGAAATTAAAAAGAGAAAATAAAATTAAAAATAAGAAAAAAAAAAAGGAATCATGTTCCATGAACAGTAATAAGCCGATTAAAGTTCATCTTCCCCACAACCAACTCACCGCAGCCGCCTCCCCATCTGACCGCCCTCGTCACCGTCGACCAACACCGACGATCTCGTCGCAATCTTCTCTGACATAACCGCCTTCATCACCACTCTCTTGGCCATCACCGTCTTTCACTCACCTCCGCAACCCTTGTTGGACCTCCACCACCTGCCATTTCTCTTCCTTCACCGACGTCTTCCTCGCCTTCCTTGTTACTGTTCGTCTTCCTCGTCTGTTACAGCCTCCTCCGTCGTCAATCGCACACAGATCTGCACCATCAGCCATCCTCGACAATTCCTCGCTACCGCTTACTGCCAGATCCAGTCACCGACGCCTCCAGATCCAGAGTTCGTCGATAGCCTCCCCCTCTTCAGTGATCGCCCTCAACGTCTCCTTACCGCCACCATCGCCACCTAAGTCATCACCATCGCCCCCGCCGCCTCCATCTCCTTGCTCCGTGACCACTGCCTCGGTTTCTCCTCATCGCCTCAAGTTTATCATCGTCGACCTCCCTGCATCATCACCAGAACTCTGTCGTCCCTCAGCCTTCACCATCAACTCGCCACTTTATCTCTAATTGTCAAACCTGATCGGGGGATTGACCTAACTGAATTGGGTATTGGAGTTCGGTTTGTTTCAAGACCGAACTGACTCGGTTCATTAATTAATTTCAGATCCAACCCATTTGAGTTGGGTCCGATCGGGTTCACAAGCCAACCCGACTCGGTTCACTTCGATCAGACCCCTTTTCTAACCGAGTCAGGTCCACTGAGTCAGCTTAGACTGAGTCGACTCAGCGAGCCAAGTCAGCCAGCAACGTAGCAAGCATCCAAATTCTTTTTCATGTTCATTTGAAGTCCGATTCGAGTTCCGTCTGAATCATTGGATGCGTAACTGAGTCTTGAAGTTATTGGAAAGAGTTCACAGTAGTTGGACTGCATATCTGATTTCTACGAGGCCGTGTTTGGTGTCGGTACTGTTCTTACAGCAGAAGATCAGCGTTTCAGATCCCGTTTTTAGTCTGATTTGAGCCCAGTTCGAGCCGTTGAGATTCTTAGGTAACTTGTGTTCTTTACACACTAAATTTTCTCCATGAGTTTTTACTTTTGTGTTTGATACATATATACTTATAGTGATGAAAAGAAAGTTGAACGGGATATAGATGTGACTAACTCTTGTTTTCGGGGTTCTCATGATCGTGATGGATATGAGAAGTGGGAAAACAATCTTGAAGTTTTTTCCAGTTATTTTTTTTTTGATATCTAAACAGAAGAATCGCTCTACCCAAATGAGGCTGGTTGGAGAAGCTTACTGGCGGTGGATAAGCAGTCATAGTTCATGTCGATGTTGGTTTGTCTTGCAAGGCCTACTTTGTACTCAGTATGCTCTGCACCTTTTCTTCACTGAGTTTCGGGAGACTCTAGAGGGCATTCGAAAGATTATAAAAAGCATGGTAGCAAAGTTTGACATAGATTCAGAGCCTCTAGTTCTCGTCGAGCTAGACATTGTAGACATTGTTTATGAGCCAGGTTCAAAAGTTGTTGAATTTCAGAATCAGAGCCAGAAGTAGAAGAGCCTCTTATTGAGACTCTTGTAGATCTTTCAGTGGAGCCTATCATGGAGTTAGTGCCATCTTTGTCAGCTATGAGAGCCTCATTATCCTTGAGATCGTCTGACGTCTACGATCCATTGCAGATCTTTCTACATGAGACAAGATCAGTCTACTCATGATGCGAATTGCAGTTTGTTCAGTGTTCATCATGGATGATTCACATCTGTCTGCTACATATGATTGGCTTGACCTACCATCAACAGTTTGCCACGGAAGCCAGTTCCACCTCTACCACCTTGGTTCAGTCGTAATTGCATCAGTGATGATTCCCTGATCACCACCTTGACATGATCGAGGATGCGTGATGTGGTTCGACCGGTTGTGCTGATTTTGTAACTACCACTACATTCATTGGGGATGAATATTTTCAAGCCGGGGAGAATGATGGGGTTTTGGGCATTTAGCAAGATTTAGCAAGATTTAACATTTTATTTAAATTTAGATTTGGTTGAGATTTAGGAGTTATTTGAATTAGATTTGGGTAGATTTGAATTTATCAATAATTACATGTATGATGCACGTTTTGTAGGCTATATATAGCCATATAGTGAATTTTGAAGTGGATATTGAATTGATTAAAAACTTTTTTCCTTATGAAAATTTGTGGTGTTTGGTTTGATCCCATGGATTGAATCAAATATGGTGGGGAAGTCGAGATCCGTGTTGCAATCCGTGATCATATCCTTTTCTCAAATCTCTATTCTTCTCCAATTCTACCAAAATTTTCACCACAAATCCTAATTTCCCTCCATTCCACATCAAAAAGAGGATGAAAAACATTGCCTTGTACAAATGTATAATTTCAATTTTCAGCATATGTAAGCATTATATCTTACGCTCTCATTAGAAAAAATGTGTGTGCATGCACCTAATATATGTATGCATTTATGTGCTCCGTCTCTACGCACATGTGCACATAGTTCACAAACACACAATGGTCTTAAGAGTGTGCAAATTCAAGAGCAACAGTAAAGCCACGATACCTCACAATTGGCATTCATGGGCCCAACTCGTTTTGTTGTTTCTACGCTTTCTCCTAGTCCTAGCTTCCTTTTCAGTCTCCATCATCATCATCATCATCATCATCATCTAAGACGTACCAACTCATTCCTCTCTAGGTATCTTCTATCTTTTTCTCTGATGTTATTACTGTAACAAAATCATTTTGCTCTCTCTCATTGTATTACAATCATTGTGCGTGTTGCCGTGTCTCCTTCCCTCTATTATTCTCAGTGTATCATAAATCATTGTGACATAGTGCTCTCTTTCTTGTTCTCCTGTCTCATTCTTAATTTCCATCTCTTTCAATTAGCTGTGAGACACCTAGTTCTTTGTGGGTCAAGATATGTATATCTGCAACAACAAAAGGTCTTGTATGGTTGTTTTTACTGTTCAGCAGAAGTTGAGCTTTCAGATTGAAACTACTCGTCAATAATAACATAGCTAAGGAGTTCAAAACATTGATGAGCAGATGGTCTTCAAGATAAAAGCCACCGTGAAGAAAACTGCTTTAATTATTTTTTGTTCTCTTTTGGCTTACATGATCCATGCAATCCCCAAAATTTAGTATTTTAAATTGTTTGACTAGAATCTATATGTTACGATATTTGTCCTAGTATGGCCTCTTACATCACCATCAAACCGCGTTTCCTTGGAGATTGTAAGTTTTCTATGAAGTGAGTTTTTGTTGATTAAGAATTTGTTCTCAATTAAGGTCATTCTATTTGTTTTTCTTTGGCTATATTGTGCATGATGTGATGCTTAGAGCAAGGACTTCTCAAGAGGTCATCGATTGTTGTAATACTTCCACCTCGACATGCTTAACTATGGATTTTAACCAAGCTTCCTTCCTAAAAAATGCTACCTACTGTAATTCTCAAGATCATGGGAACTCTTATATACCAGACTCCTTTATAACACACATCTGATGTGGGGACATTACCACCACATTCATGTTCACAGGAAGATTTAGTAAGCATGTTATCGTAGCAAACCAATATCCGATTATGAACAGTTGTTGCTTTTTAACATCTTGTTATGGAATAGCATGAATAAGAATTTGTTTCTCTTTAGGACATATATCAAGTGTTGTTATATGCTCTACCTACTGGTTGCGAGTGGCAATTGGACCGGGTCGGTCGGGTTCCGGTCAACCTGAAGTTGACCCAACCCAAGTAAGCTATTAGCCTATTACACAAATGTGACCTGAATAGCTGTCAGGTCAGGGAACCCTAACCCGTACTCGACGAGTTGGGGTTTGGTTTCCTGACCCGTCCCGCTAAATCAAACCAGGTAGGGTTGTTCGTTCTCACTCTGAAAAAAGAAAAGCTTTGCTGAGGGGGAGAGAGAGATCAGAGGGAGGGAGAGATCCGAATAGGAGATTGGGTTACGTTGGAGGCGACAGTGAGGGACGGTGTTCATGGGGTTTTTTTTTTTTTTTGGTGGGGGGGGGGGGGGGGGGGGATGGATGGGAAGTGGGGGATTGGGTCGTTCTCACCCTGAAAAGAAAAATCTTTTCTGAGGGGGAGAGAGACGGGAGAGAGATCCGAGTGGGAGATCGGACGGTATTGGAGGTGACGGTAAGAGTCGGTGTCGGCGGGGGGGGGGGGGGGGGGGGGGGGGGGGGGGGTTGGGCTGGACAAGAAGTGGGGGATTGGGTTTTATCGGGTCTATTGGGGTCACCTGAAGCCCGACCTTCGGGTTGACAAACCCGATTAAGCCGCTACCCAGACCCTAAAATCAGGTTCGGGTTTGACCCGCCGCATAGAGACCTGTTTGCCACCCCTACTACTGATATATTGTTGGGTGACTTTTAACATTTGATTATGGAATAGCTTAAAGAGGAATTTGTTCTCTTTGAACATATCGAGCATAGCATTGCCCTACCTACATTGATTGCAGATGTAGAAACAGATTGTTTGCCTACCTTATTAAATCCAGAAAGGATAATATATTGAAAATGTGTGTAAATCATGAACAACAAAAATGTTCCAGCCATAATATTTAGAAATTTTTTAAGATTAAGTAGATAACATGTTTATAACATTTTCTGAATAGATACTTGATGGAGACCGTAGTCTACGTTAAGAGGATAATGAGAAATTAGCTTGTAACATGATTATAGAATCCTATATGCTTTAGACATTAGTAGCCTCTAGTGATTCTGCTTTCAATTATGTGGTCATATTATGTTTGTGTTATTCATTCCCTTTTATCCGTTCCCTTATTTCTCAGTATGGTCTATCAAAATAAGCATGCAAGAGCTAAATAACTTATATTATATTGTTTTGTTTTATATATTTGAACTATGTTATGTTCAGGAAGCAGAAGAACGTGAAAAGATCAAGAAGAACCCAAAATCTATTATGCCAGCGGCATTTGTTTCATTTCGGACACGATGGGGGGCAGCTGTTTGTGCTCAGACACAGCAAACAAGAAATCCAACTGTATGGTTGACTGAGTGGGCTCCAGAACCTCGTGATGTATACTGGAACAATCTGGCAATTCCAGTTGTTTCCCTCACAGTTAGAAGGTTGATTGTATCTGTGGCATTCTTCTTTCTCACCTTCTTCTTCATGATTCCTATATTATTTGTTCAATCACTTGCTAACATTGAGGGGATTGAGAAGGCTCTTCCGTTTCTAAAGCCCATAATTGAAGTGTGAGTATATTTTACTTTCTTACTATTTGCAGTTTCAGTTAATTATGTAGCTTTCTTAGTTTTGAGTTGTCTTTTTATTTTCTATCTGTTTTTTTTAGAATTCGAAATACTTTATTGGATGTTGATACATGCTATATTGTTTGATTAGATTTTAATCTGCTTCCTACTTCAGATACCCATGTATCCTGCTATAAACAGTTCACTTGATGAGCACCACTAATTTGTGACATGTTCCAAGATTTTTACAGTTTTGTACTTGTTTTATCAAATCAAGTTAAAGAATTGGAAGCAGCACAACTTTAAACTGCAGTAAGCTTACCATGCAGCATTATGGACTTCTTTCATTCGGGGAAAGAATGAAGAAAGGTGATCAAGAAAAAATGTAGATTACATAGAAAAGCCACTACAAACTTATGATAGGATGATTATATGGACTGATCATGATTAGTCAACTGACAAAAGATTTAAAAACATGAAAGAAAATAAAAGCAGGTCCTGTTGACTTGACAAACTCACTTAATGGAGGTTTCCATAGATTGGAATTGTACAAGAATATGCAACCATAAAGAGTTTGTGGGACTAATGAGTCTGCTAAGTTATTAACCATATAGATATACTGGTGTGATGTAGAATTTTTCATCCGTCAGAAGGTTCATGTGCTTTTCCCTCAATCACGCCCAGGCATTAGAATTTCTTAAGCGTGCTGTAGAAGATGGATGTATTCATTTTTTACATTGTAGTAACTTGAAACAATTCAGATTGTAGAGGGGACATGATCATCAGATGGCATGTTCCCTCTGTGGTAAATTCCCGAACAGTTTCACGGCCTGTATTAAGTGTTGTTTTTATGATGTTTTCAGCTTGTTATGGATATTTCTTCTTTTTGTTTCTTATGTTTCTGCACTATGTATATAAGAATAATATGCATCAGAGCATCATTATGTAGAACTATCTGCAGGTGTTCTGACAATGTACTTACATCATTATGTAGACTAGGTGTTCTGACAATATGTTTGCAGTTTATTGTTGGCTGATATCTTGTTTATATGTTTCTGTTTGGATATAATTCTTCAGTTTTTGGTAGCATGTAATTGTAACAGGAGTAACATGATTGTCATGCAGGCCAGTCATCAAGTCACTCATCCAAGGTGTTCTTCCTGGGATTGCTCTGAAGATTTTTCTTATCCTACTGCCAACAATATTGATGATCATGTCAAAGTTTGAAGGATTCATTTCCTTATCGGCTCTTGAGAGGAGAGCTGCCGGGAAATATTACATTTTCATACTTGTTAACGTATTCATGGGGAGCATAATAACTGGAGCTGCATTTGAACAACTGAATACGTTTATTCATCAGTCGCCAACTCAGTATGTCTTGTCATTTCCAAAGTTAACTGACTGTTCGTGAAGTTCCTGCATACAGTTACTTTCATCAGGATAGCTGTGTTGTCTTTAGTGTTTTTCTTAGATGCGAGGGTTGGGTCATGCTTGATAAACATATTGAATTATTTTGTGCCTGAAACTTACTTTCTCTGGTGATGAAGTTTTTATTTTTTATTATGTTCTGTACCGTGTTTATACCAGGATGATATTGTATATCCTTTATTGCACGGACATGGACACAAGAAGACACAGATACACATATATGCAAAATATTAAAAAAAAATCTAATATATAGATATGCCAGAGACATGGCAATAAAATGATATTACATTGATATATTTGAAATATATGTGTATAAACAATTAGGATAAGACATGATAAAACATTAAGGTTCATAACAACAAATAGTATGAATGCAATGTCATATATATTCTAAATTCCCAATCTTGTAAACATGGCAATAAAATGATATTATATCCAAATATTTGAAATATATGTGCATAAGAATTAGGATAAGGCGTGATAAAACGTCAAGGTTCATAACAACAAATTGTATGAACGCAATTTATATAAATTCTAAGTTCTCAATTATATATACCATGAAACTAAACACCATTGAGCCTGAATCCTAGTGTCGTCAAGTTGGTTCAAGACCAGACACATGTTGAGTGTGTTCACCAAATATTTTGATGTGTTAGTGCAGATCAAACAGCCTCCAGCACTTGTTGGTGCAATATAAGGTATATCATTTCTTGTATGCTTGTGTGCACGTGCTTCATGATTTATGTTTGGTGCAATTATTGCTCAACTTCTGTTGCAGTTTAATTTGGTAACTTACCTAGAGGTGCACGTGCTTCATGATTTTATTTGGTGCAATTTTGCTCAACTTTTGTTGGAGTTTAAGTTGATAGTTAACCTAGAGTAAATGGTAGAAAATGCCAAGTATAGTTGACTACTTTCCTGTAGTGATTAAGTCAGTTAAGTCTGCCATGTGTGTCCTGGGGCAGACCCATTGGTTGGCTGGGCTGGGCTACAGCCCGGCCCATTTTTTCATATATTGCCTTAAACCTTTTTTTCCTCATATATTGCCTCAAAACCCCCTTCTATTTTAGTTTTCTTTTGGCAAATTTATTTCTGGTTCTACTCCTGATTTAGTGGAGAATATTATTTTATTCTTTTGACAAATTCATATAATTCATAAGCATAAGTTATAAAAAGTTGCAACCCATCCCAAAATTTATTTCTGGTTCCGCCCTTGCATGTATGTCACTAGTCAAAAGGGTAATTGTTATTGACCTGGTCAAGGTGGCATGGGGTCTCCAGTCGGTGGGTACTGACTTCTAAGGGTATTGGGAACTTAGGCAGGTGTCTAGGTGGCCTATGGGAGAGAAAAGGGAATTCATAAAGGGTGGTTATCCTGAGGAGTGCCCTTGGGGCAGTCATTAATCCTAGTTAAGTGCAACTACCTTTTCATCGCTCTCTTACATTCAAAGCAAGAAGTTATTGCATTGGGCATTTTCAAGCTTACAACAATTTATTGCAATTTTACCGATTTCTATTTTTAACAATTTCTTACTGAATCTCAACCTTTCACTTTTCTTTGTATTCCTTTAAAGAAAGGTTTCATAATTTTATTATACCTGAAAATATCTTTCTTACAATTTTAGAGAATTACTGCTCAAGCTTCTTAGCATTTTAATGAGGTATGAGATTTTGTTCTTTATTATTAATATTCGTTGTTAATATCCATGATATACTCATTGGCATTTTCAAGCCTTGAACAATATGTTTCCAATTTCTACTTTTAAAGATTTCTTACTGAATCTTAACCTTTCACTTTTCTTTGTATTCCTTTAATGATAGAGAATTTACTGCCTTGCTTCTTTGCATTTAATAGTAAAGGGTATGAGATTTTGTTCAAAAGATAATAACAATCATTTTTATTTCATTTATAAAAATTGCTAATGGGTAATAGTCTTTGTCCCTTGAATTTTTTATGATTTTCTCTTAAACCTGTTATCTTTTGAAACATTGCGAATTTGGTTTCGAACTCTTCTTAAACCTGCCATCTTCTGAAACAAGGTTTGAAAACTCGATTTAATTTCGGTTCCACACTCTTCTTGCATTAAAGGTTTCAGGCAGTTTCACTAGTTTCTACAGTTCGGCTTCAAGTCTTGGTTTTCGGTTTTAGTATATATATATATACATGCGGACATTTTTTTTATTTGCATATATATTGCAAAAAAAACACACAACTAAGTACTATGTACATGTAGGCTAAGTGTTAAATCAAGAGTAGTGAAATTTTGATACTCAACTAGTTAAACCAAAAATTTATATAAATTAACATGGAACCTATCAATCTAATTAAGATTGTAATCAAATGAAATTACAAATATCTAATTGTGATTTATCTATGACAAATTAAGATAAAATGATTTTGGATGGCCATAGAAGTTAAATGGAGATGAATATTACATTCTCTTTTTTTTCCCTTTTGTTTTGATTTTTTTTTTTTTGTTTTGGTATGTTTCATCCGAAACTTACTAATATCGTTTGCAAGTGATCGATATCAAATGTGTATAGGCTGAAACTTGTGAAACTGAAATTCCATGTCAGTTTCCGACTTGGTACTTACAAAAACAGATACGAAATGATCAAAACCGATACGAAATGATCAAAACTGAGACGAAACCGGCGAAACCTCAAACTTTGTTTTGAAATAAATTGTCAAACTTCTCTTTCTTTTAGGACATTGCTTTTCTATTTTTAGATGTAACTTATTATTTCTATCTAAAACTCAATTTTCCAGTATATATCTAGAAATACTCAATTTTTGGATAGAAATAGAAATAGTAAATGCCGCATAGATGTTAAAAAATGCAAATGGACAATAAGAAATTCTGAGTAAAAGCAAGGTTTAACAATTTGTTTAAAAAGGCAACAGATTTTAAAGAAAATCATTTAAATTTAAGTATTCGGAAACATTTCTCCCAGACTCCAAGTTATTAAATATTTCATTTTCCTAAGGATTATGTGGAGTTGTCTGTATATGCATTCGAAGCCATAACCCAATATTGTGTTAATTCAACATCTCAATAACTTCATAAAGATGTTGTAATTATTTGCAAGATATTAAAAATGTCATATGTGTTATGCAAAATACAATGATGCATGAAATCGTTGAAATGCAACAGGCTATGAAGGAGATTTATCAAAAACAGTGTTTTCTTGGTTTGAATGAATATAAGAATTGGTGAAAAAAGGCGGTATTGACATTCAACGAGCGTTATGAGTGCTTTGCGGGAAAAAGAAAGAGAAAAGATAATGGGATATAAAATTAAAAAAATAAATTAGGACAATAGATTGAAGGAATCAATGGATTGGGAAAAATCAAGTGGGATCCAGTAGGGAACTAATAGAAAAACTACCAACCTTTTATTTCTGCCAAGCCATATTAAGTGGTGAGTCGATCAATAATGATAACTAATGGGCTAGCTTGAAAGAGCATTGCACATACACATAGAAAAATGCAAACAACCATTCCCCAATTAGAGTGCATGCTTTCCGACACGTGTTTATTCATACTTGAAGGTGCTCATGGCCTTTTATTTTTCTCATAATGGTATCATGACCCTTTTGTTCAGTTTATGACGGACATGGTAGTGTTTAACGTATGTTTGGGTTTCCCAGAGGTTTAACTTATATTGTTTAATTGTTTTGAATCGCTTATGATGTGATTCAGTTTGATTGCAATCCAATTTGATTAACTTGAAGTGTAATAAATATAGGGTGGCTAAACATGGTGCTTAAGCCTATGGGCAAAGAGGCTTATGGGCATGTGGCATGAGAACTAGTTCATTCATTACCATGGCATCCCTGCTTATCATGCTTTAGCATAGCATGAAAAGTAATGAGGGACAAAGCAGAGGAAGAAGAAATAGGAAATTTTCATAAACATATATTTTTATCTTTTAAAAGATATATTATAATTCATTTTTCCCTTTTGAATCAAAAGTTTAAATATTTTACATATTTTTTTAGAGTTTTGATATTTTAAAACTTTAAATGTTGAATCAAACTTCTAAATGTGGAGCAGTGTTTGAAGAGGCAAAAACGCGAGGCGTGAAGCATTGGACCCTTTTACAAGGGGAGGCGTAAGCCTCATGGTGTAAAGCTAGGCCTTATGAATTTTTTATATTTGTATTTTCTAAAAATTATATGATATAGTATAATATTCTACAAATGGATAAAATCAGGTCAAGACATTAATCAAGAAAGATTTAGACTTAGTATACAAATAGAAAAAACTATGAAATAAGTTGGATGAGAAAAGCCACAGGCCATGTGTCCTGTTACAGACACATGGTCTTACTCAAGACCACATGGCTAAGAGTTAAAATTAAAAAAACAAAAAATACATATCTTAAAAGAGATGAAAAAGAAATTTTCATTTAAAAACAAATGCAACACTTAGTTCTCAAAGGGAGAATTCAAGTAAAAGTAAAAAATGGCACAAAAATCAGAAATAAGCCACAAAATTCAAAATCATTGCAGTTTGAATACAAAAGAAAAGTAAATGTTGAAATATTCAATAAAAACGCAAGATAGATGATCATTTGCGGCAATAAAAGAAAGCATAGTTACTTTCAACACCAAATCTTGTAGATGTGAAACCAATGAATCATGTAGCGTATCCAATGGGTAGAGAAAAAGAGAAAAATAGGTGTGGGGTCTGCTTTATTTCATTTTAATTTGAGTTAAAAAAAAATTGTTTTCTTTCTTTACCCTTTTTCCCTTAAAGCGGCACTTCAACATAAAAATGTTTCATGGGGTGTGAAGCACATGCTTTAGATATGCTTCAGGTAATGAGGTGTATGCCTCACAGGACAGATGGATTTGCTTTTGCACCTCAAGGTAATTAGCCTTCAAAATGCCTTGAGACGAGGCTCAAACTCAAAACACTTATGTTGGGTGATAACCAGAACAGCAATTGAAACCATCAGTATCATGGAACCATTCAATAAACTGATAATATATTGCATTTGCATGCAGGAATGGAAGCATACTTTTCTGATTATCTGTGGCTTCTTTCTGATTCTTATTCTACAAATTCTAAATAAAACTCGGTTAGAATAAATTAGCCTTACCATTTAACAGGGATTCATTAAAAAAATAAATTAATAACAAGTGAAGCTTGAAATGCTCAAGTACTTGTATAGCCAAGCTTAATGTCTTGACAACCTCCAATCAAACTCGTGCACCTTCAAAAACTTATGATTATAAGATTAGCATGCACAGATAACTGCAGCTCGCACATTTGCGCCTTGGTATGTTATGTGACAAGGTATTTGGTGTGAAATAAAATGAAAGCTTTTATACTGAGATCTATCATTGGTTAGATTTAGAATCTCTTAAAACATGTGAGCTTGTGACTTATATTATTCATTGCCATCTCATTTGTTAGGAGTTGTAATAATTATGTAGTTAGTACTTTCCTAGAACTTTGTCCTTCTCACATGTGATAAATATCAATCTGTCAATTTCCAACTTTACATCATTTTATTGATTGTCATGAGCTACATGTTGAATCAAGTATTCATGCTTACAGTTTCTTGTTCTTCACAGAATACCAAGAACAATAGGTTCTGCAATTCCTATGAAAGCTACTTTCTTTATAACCTATATCATGGTCGATGGCTGGGCTGGGATCGCCGGGGAGATTTTAAGGTTGAAACCTTTGATAGTTTATCACTTGAAGAACTTTTTCTTAGTAAAGACTGAAAAGGATAGGGAAGAGGCAATGGATCCAGGAAGTATTGGATTTGACTCAGCTGAACCTCAAATTCAACTATATTTCCTACTCGGACTTGTCTATGCTGTGGTCACACCCTTCTTACTTCCTTTCATAATAGTATTCTTTGGCCTAGCATATGTTGTTTTTCGTCATCAGGTAAATGTTTGTAGCCTTGTTTGTAACAATTTTCTTGTTAATGTTGCAATATCTAATTAAAGTTTGACTTGGTTAAGGTATATGCATATTTGACTTGGGGATTACTTCATTTCTCTTAATTTGCAGTAATTCTCACATTACTTCTAGTTATCATAAGCAAACGTCTTATATATGACCCTGAACGATTTGTAGAAGAGCAAATACAGCCTCTTTTTATCAGATGCAAATCCATAAATTAACAAAGTGTGAATATTGAATGATTTCTAAACTAGCAGGTAAATCAAAACTAGAAGCCACTGGTCCTTTAAAAATTTAATGATTGATCATTGATACTGTTTTCTATGGATTTTCAGTTTTCAGGGCATATGGCTGATTGACATAAGACTAGTTTTGGCGCGTACTGTGCCAGCAATGTATGATATGAGGTGGGGTTGTATGATGAATGTAGATAAAAGGATGAATAAAGATGGTCTGTTAAAGATTAAAGAATCCATAAGAAGAGTTCTTGTGCGTGCTGTGCACATGGCATATAGTGAGCAAGGTATGATATGACGTGGGGTTGTACGATGAATGGAGATAGAAGGATGACTTAAAGATGGTAGGCTAAGATTAGAGTATCCTTAAGACAAGAAGAGTAAGGACTTTATTCAGTTTGGTGGAGACCCTCTTTTTGTTTAAGGTGTGGGGACTGGAGTTTGAGTTAATTTTATAGACCCCTCAAAGTGAAGAGTAACCTTTTCAAGAATTGTGGAAATCTCGCCATATTATGTATGCTATGAATTTTCTTAAGGCCTAGCTCAGGAGATGTCAAACAAGATGGAGCATAAATCCCAATTTGAACCACAGGGGACGGAGTCTTGGGTTAGAATTAATATATCCAATCACTCCCGATCAATGTGGGTGTATTTCCATACCTATTCCCTTAACCAAGATCACCAATACACCCTAACTGGGCTACTTTTCCACATTGGACTAGATGTGGGATACGTGTGTTTCAATAATATTGTAACATTATTGCAGTATCGTTAGGCTTACATTTAAACAGTGGTAACTTTTACTATATATTTTTTTTCTATTGTGCCTCTCACTTTGAATTTAAAACTCAAACAGCTCCATCTTTCTCAAATCTACTATTGACTAGTCCTTTCGGTTTAGGTGCTTATTAGTGGACACATCAATTTAGCAATTTGGTCATCCATCCCGTTCAACATCAGAAAAATTGAGATTAAAGTAGGATTATAATTTAAGCTAGCTCGGTTAACGAGATTTGAGATAAAGAAATTCTTAAATTCAAATAAAAAGTTTAAAACATTTGATATTTACTACGGAGAATAAATGAAGGGAGAGAGAGCTGGAGAAGAAGAGGAGAAACAGAGGAGGAAACATTTGGTTAAAAAGTTTCAAAAAGAGAGAAAGAAACCACTATTATAGTTCATATAGTGCAGAATAGGAAGAACAAAACAAGCTGTTATTCTTTAGATCTGATGTTATTCTCATTTTGTGTAATGTGTCTGCTTAAAGTGTATCTGTAAAGTATTGTAATTCTCAATATGTCAGCAACAATTATGTATAGGAAACAATCCAAAGTGGATCTGGGAAATAATATAATAAACTCAGTAAGTTTTCCTTCAAGCGGGTCTGGCAAAAGCACCTTCCCAACTGTCGTTGTGTTATGCAGCATCACTTATGCTCCTCTTCCATCAGAAGATGACCATTGCAACTTTGCAAAAGGCTCCATATAAGATGTTTCGGTGCAACTTTTTAACTTTTAACCGGCTAAAACTGCAAATGACTGCTAGAGAGTATGAAATTTCTTTCATGGACTTTTATTGCGGTCAAGAATCGTCGTCAACTTACAGTGATTAACATGACTCACAAACACAACACAACACTGCTTGTAGAGCTTAAAAAACCAATATAGATCAAGAGTAATGAACTATGTATTAGAAAATACAAGCAAAAAAATATGGGTAAGTAGTAGGACCAATGTTCTACATATCAGATTTCGGGGCATTTTCGAATGGCAAAAATAAATTTTGGATTGCAGATATAAGGGAAATTAGTATATTTCATTTGTCAAATTGGATGGTATATGTTTGACATATTTTGTTCTAAATGTCATAATTTCAAGGCAATACATACATACATATATATATACATACATACATACATATATACATACATATATATATACATACATATACATATATACATACATATATATATATATATATATATATATATATATATATATATATATATATATATATGTATGTATGTATGCATATTTCACTTCTCAATACTTTAAATTTAAAGACACAAAAAAAATCATCAAAAGAAAGGAAAACGACAAAAAAATTGCAGAACTTGTCTAAGTAGCCTCACCGCTGCTCTGGCGGCTCGCGAGGCCTCTGAAGCTTCTTGCAACCTCATTAGGTCTTGTGTGGACGTGTTGGGGCTTCCTGCAGCCTCATCGGGGCTCTGGGACCTTGTTGGGGCTTTTTGGGGGCCTCGATGGGGTTGTGTGATCTCATCGGGACTTGTCGGAGTCTCATTGTGATCGGGGAGGCTCGTTGTGATCGGGGGAGGCACGAAGCGCTCTCCCCCCTTCCCTCTTTCTTTCTCTCTCTGGAGCTCGTTGTCGTCGCTAATCGCCGCTCTCTCGCTCACAGAGCTCTCGAGAAAGAATGAAGTCTTAAGCCCTAATTTTAACTCAAATTTCTATTTATAATTTGGGTTGCTTAATAGGTATTGGGTTTGAACCCTTTTTTAAAAAAACCGGACCGTTATTTTGGACTTGAAATTGCGGAATCGGACCCGAAATTTCGGTCATTTCGGACCAAAGCACAATCCCTTTTATAGCTAAGCATTTCGTGCCGACGAAGGTATATTACGAAATTTCGGCTGAAATCGAAATTTTGTCCGAAATTTAAAACACTAAATAGGACCATGTAATAATTATGTTGAACTTATCTAAAATAAAGATAAGTTGCTTCATAAAGAAACTTTACGTGATGTAATCATATACAAATTTTATTTTACGAAGAACTATACTTATTAAAAAAAATTAGAAAATACAATTAATAGAACCAGTGTTTTAAAATTCGGCCAAAATTTCAATAATTTACCCTCGTGGACACGAAACGCTTAGTTATAAGAGGGATTTCGTTTTGGGCCGAAATGGCTGCAATTTCGTGTCCAAAATAGCGGTGTGAACTTTAAAAAAAAAATAGGTTCAAACCTAATACTCATTTAACAACCCAAATTATAAATAGAAATTTAAGTTTGAGTTAGGGCTCGAGACTTCATTCTTTCTCGAAAGCTGCGAGTGTGAGCGGAGATTAGTGATGGCGACGAGCTCCAAAGAGGTGGGGGAGAGAGCTTCGTCGACGACAGCAAGGCTCCAGAGAGCACGGCGAGCCTCCCCAAGCACGGCGAGACTCCCACGAGCCCCGACTAGGCCACAGGATGCCCCGGTGAGACAATACGAAGCCCTGCGAGCTCTCACGAATTGCGGTGAGGGAACTCAGGCAAGTTCTGCAAAAAAATGGTTGTTTTCCTTTCTTTTGATGATTTTTCTCTAATTGTTTTCTTTAAAATTTTAAGTATTGAGAAGTGAAATATGCATTTATATATATTACCTTGAAATTAGGACATTTATGACATAATATGTCACATATATCCCATTCAAAATTGACACCAAAATTTACTAATTTCCTTGATATCCGCAATCTGACATTTAGTTATGCCGTCCAAAATTGTCCTGAAATCCGACATTTAGAACATTGCATAGAGCCATGAGCAACCATCTCCTTATGTAGAGCTTATATAAAACTAAATCATACTCAAAGTATTACTCTTAATACTGTTATGATTCTATTTCTCTCCAAATACTAACCTTTTAAGGCTTTAATAAAAAACTCAGCTAGTTAACTACCTATAATATCTAACATGTCCCCTCCAACTTATGATGGTATGACATCAAGAGTTTGCTGGACGAAAACTCAAAAAGATGTTGAAACTGCAAAAGTCCCATAAATAAATACTAGATTATTGATGTCGATATCAAATGTTGAATTGTTGATGTCGAATTATTAATGCAGATGTTAAATTACCATCTAATGTTAATGTCAAACTGTTGAAGTGCAAACCACACGAAACTAAACCAGGTTGAACCTTAATCAAAATAAAAATAAAATCAAATAGAAGAAAACCAAATCAGAACTGACAAGAAACTAAGTCGAAAATCTGAACCCCAAATCAAAGTTGAATAAAAAAACTAAATCAAAATTTTGAACCCCAAATCAGAGCATAACTAAAAACTTAATAGAAATATGAATAGAACTCAAATGACGATCCCTCTAATCCTAACCAACTCACATAACAATCTCTCTGATCTTAGGGTCAACACTCAACAATAACTCTATAAATACTCTTGTGGGATCTCAAACTAGAATACTCGGCAATCTTTCTGATCCTCCCTGTAGGATCTTAAATTATAATACTCCTAGTCCTCTTTAACTACAAACATCCAACGAGATCTCCACTGAAATCTAAACAAAATCAACATCTAAAGACTGCTAATTCCGAAGAATTTACTTTTGCATTTTTTTTTAAATTCATATTTGATCTGATTAGATCCAATAAGAAAAGAGGGCTAGGAGTATTATAACAAAATCAACATCGAAGATGACAGCAGTGGCACTGCAAGAGTCTTGTGGCATACTATAGCAGCAATATCATGGCAGTATTGGAAGAAGTTAAAGAAGATTGCGGTGGTGGGAGGCGAGAACATTGGTGGCAATTTAGGTTAAAATCCTATAAGGTTCCGATACCATGTTAAGTTACATAAGAGTATATCTTTACTTGAAAAGAATTATGTATAAATATATAGAACCATGAGTATTCCTCTCCTGTGTGGAATCCATATACAAATATATCTTACTCAAACTCTAACTATGACCTGTAATATTATTAGGATTCTATATGAATCCAAATATTGTTATGACTCTACAATTAAATAACTTTACTAATTAACTAGTTATGTATTATATCTAACAAATTAGAATCTATTCTTAGAAGAAAGCAGTTTAGTAGAGCATAACCGAACTTTAGTAGAGAAAGCAAAAAACCGAAAACTCTAGACAGGTAGTAAGACAATGGGCTGAAGGGCTATTAGACAGCCTGATAAATATTGAGTGAAATAGGGAAGAAACAGGAACAAAAATAAGGTTCACCATAAACCACTTTGGTGCACCTTTTGTATGGAGGAACAAACCATGTAAATCCAAAGGGTGACTTGCAATGGTTGGCTTGGTTCACTAACATGGAGATATACCTACACCCAGTTCAGAACTGTGAGAGGTGGAACAAGTGAGGCTATTGTCCTAAAAACATATAGCCCAGAAAATACACTCTCGTCAGGTGGGACAGTGCATAGCACATTGTGGTGTAAATTTGTAAATGTGGTTAAAATGATAACATGGTGCACAGATGCATAATAAACCTTAGTGAAACGGTTCTGCATGATATATTAGATACTGGATTTTCTTTTGCCTTTTGTAACAGGTGTTCTATTATAACAGTAATGTTCTCTCAACTTCATGAGCCATTCATATATATATGAATGTTATATTTACTCTATTACTCTAACAATGACTTTTTCCCCTTAGGATTTTCTCATGGTAGTGAAGGATGACTATTGATAAATGATATTTTAAATAATAAATAGGCAGCAATTTATTTACAATTAGGAGAATAAATTAAGCATCCTATAACTTGAAGGATAGCAATATGAGAAGATACAACTTAGACTCACACTCCTTTCATTCTGTGCTTCTCTTCTATTTAGAAAATGTTTATTGCACTACAAATGCGTGCACTGTTTTGATTTGTGTGTGTGCGCGCGTACGTGTGTGTGTGTTTTTTCTTTTCTTTTCTTTTTTTTTTTTTTTTTGTGTGTTGGGGTGGGGAGGGGGGGTGTGCTCGTTAATTGCTTGCGGACTCGACTTGTCAGTCTTAGAGTAGTGATGAAATAGTACCATAATTGTAGTGCGATTAGCATCACTCGCTTTTTCTTCAGTGGGCTTATGTTTAGCACCACTCGTATTTTCTTCAGTGGCTTATGTTTATTGAGATATCATGATTTGGCATCCCTAGTACCGATTCTTCTACTAACATTGTTTCTGTTTTCTTTAAAATCTATTAAATATCCTGTTGCTGAATTATGTTTATTAGGAGTCTTCTAATCTTGTAACTAAATATTTCTGTTTTTGATTTCCAATCATGATTTAGATCATAAATGTCTACAATCAAGAATATGAGAGTGGAGCAGCTTTCTGGCCAGCCGTCCATGAGCGAATAATCACTGCGCTAATTATATCGCAGCTTCTTCTGTTTGGGTTGATAAGTACAAAAGCAGCTGCTCAGTCAACACCTTTCCTTGTTGTTCTACTCGCTCTTCCAGTGTTCACCTTTTACTTTCATATGTTCTGCAAAACCGCTATGAACCTGCTTTTATGAGATATCCATTACAGGTGAGTGCAAATTGAAATGTTCTTATCATCTATTATACTTCTATGCGAAATTTTTTGTAGTTTGTATAAGGTGCTTCCTTGGAGTGTTTTGAGTGATGATGTCTCTCAATGGTGTATTCTGCTGTTTTGTCTTTATAGGAACAATTGCTCCAAGCTTTATACGTCACTGCCCTGCTAAACTGTTCTTCTGTTCCCTTCTTAATCTGATATTTTGGGAAGAACTCACACCAATTCTCCTACCTTTTTTTCCGTGTATAACATTTTACCATTTCTGGCACCTCTGATACTCTCTGCTCCTGAGGCGCGCTATAAATTTTATTTTACACAAGTTTAATATATATTTTTGGGATTTTAGCTTTTCAGTAAAGGAAAATAATGGGTAATATAAATTTTATATCATCCAATATGTTTAAATATTCTCCCAGAGCTGAGTTTGTACAGATGACACAATGTAAGCCAAACTTCTAGAATCTTTTCTTCCATTCAGCGTTGTGAAGGGTCATCTCCTATGTTAGATTAACAGCCATGATATACCGTCTTTTAACTGTCTCCATCAATCTTCGTTTATAGGGTCTGTTTGGATTTAAGGAATTGGTGTGAAGTGAGGAAGTAGGAAGTAAGATTTATTTCCTTTAGGAAAAAGAGAAATGAGTAGTAAGTTTTCTGGTGTTTGGATGATTGTTGGGAAGTGTGGTTTGGAAAATGTTTTGTCGTTTCCGGTGTTTGGATGGTAATGAAAAGTGGAAGTGGAAAAGTTGACCACAAAGTTGACCGCAAAATAATATTAAATAAAAATTAATTAAGAAAAATAAAAAAATAGATTGTAATTAGAATGCAAGTGAGATTTACTTGACCAAAAAATTAACTGTTTTATGCTATAACTTATTATAAATGAGATTACATGACCACAAAATTAACTGTAGCACTCTGGAAGTGAGAAAATGGTTGTGTAAAGAGAGATGAAAAAGGAAAATGGGAGTTTTCTTATTTTCCTTTTCCGGTGTTTGGATAGATAGGGAAATGAGCAATTATACTTCCCCACTTCCTCACTTCACTGTGATTCCTTACATCCAAACACGCCCTATGTCTAATCTAGTCCTTGTTGCTCCATTAACTGTCATTCTATCACTTCTCCTAAGCAGTGCACCGTTGCACATAACCATCACGACCAGTTATTGTTCATTTTATCTTCAAACGGATATAATAGTTTTGGTAGGACAACACTCTTTTCTGACAGTGAACTTATGCTTGATGCTCCAAGTCTTTATTATTTAGTTTTCCAATTCCTCTACTTAGAGACATTCCAAGCACTATGAACTGTATATAGCAGAGCATATCTCCAAATCTGGAGCACTTTGACATCCAAAAGTAAAACTTGTGATATATGAACATGCTCTTCGAGGAGCTGCAAATTTCTTTTGCCAATAATACATGGAAAACCGATAATAATAGGACACAAATTAATACATCAATTTACCTTCCTCAAAATTTTAATCTAGAAATGAAGTCATCTTAAGGACTCTCTTTTCTTTTGGAAATTGTGATACATTTAAGTACATGCTCATTAGCATGGTTCAAATATTGATCGTTCAATATACACGTCGGAATGATTCATATCATATTGGGTTTTGAGGTCCCCGATACGATATCCAGCCCAATAATATCGACCGTTCTTTGGCTGATATTGATGATATTCATATTAGAAATTGTTGGTTGATACTAATATCGAGATTTTAAACTATGTTCACTAGTAAATATTCTACATACTCTATTTATCCACTACAGTTGTCCACATAAAGCATAAAAGTCCGCTCATTTTTTTCTATTTGCTTCAAGGTTTATTTTGGACCGTGATCCCCGTCATCTGCAAAAAACTATGGTCTTTGGAATACTTGCTACCGTTCATATATGATTTCTTGCTTAAACTGTCTTTTTTTCACCTTTGACATGAGGGACAAATTGGCCTTTTATGATGATCCAAGTACATGTGCTATAGTGCTTTGTACTGTAATTACTAAATTTCCAAAATGCTTTTATCTTATATGTTTTTGCTTTTGCCTAACTGTAGGAAGCGATGACGAGAGACACTCTGGAACAAGCAGAGAGCCAAATTTAGACTTGAAAGGTTATCTTTCAAATGCATACATCCACCCGATATTCAAGTCTGGAGAGGATGACGACGATTTCTCTGTTGATTATGTGCCGGAGTTTGATAGTGTACTCGTACCCACCAAACGGCAATCTCGTAAGAACACTCCAGTCCCGAGTAAACACAATGGTTCTTCTTCACCTTCGCTGCCTGATGCTATTCAAGAGCAACAACTGTTATGAAGAACTCGCAAGGCTGCACATTGTAAAGATGTATTCCTCGTGTAATTTGTAGTTCTAGTAGAGGGGTCAACATTGCAGCGGTTGTTGGCTTGTGCTTACATGTGAATTATTTGGCTATATCTAGTGAGTGAGTGAGTGTATAGAGGTATACGTATTGCTATTTTATTCTTTAGTTCAGAATGTGTGTGTCTTCAGAAGCTTTACAAGGCTATTGGACAACGTTGAAATGTGTTAAGATTGAGATGAGAGAGTTTTTGTTCTCTTGTCATGCCAGTGACCAGCTAATTTTGTGTCTGAACTATAGGGGAGGTATCTGGTGAACTAGCTGGCTATAAATGCTTTACAAAAATTCATATATGTTTGTAGTGCGAGGCACTGAAACTTGATACCATTCTGATCTGTCTGAAGTAATGAAAATTTCGTACAATACCAAATGTTTAAATAGTGTAGTAGCTTTGTTTTAGACTGGGACAGTTGTGTGCTAAAAAGTGTGAAGGCTGTGCTAGATTTTTGGCGCATGAGATACGTGTGTGTTCGCGTTAATAAAGACTGTGTGTGGGGTTATTTTGTGCCAGCGTTTTCTCTTGAAACTTTTTATTATTATTATTTTTTATTTTACTTGCTCAGACT
>JAVJIF010010226.1:0-141665 GCA_038442645.1 Agave tequilana
GCATCATAGGCCACCACTTCCATATCCATATAATGCTCAGTCTCACACATCCAGTTTCAATCATAATTCACTGTATGTTCATCCATCTCAAAGTCCACCACATTCATAACCATATCAGAACCCACCATACTATCAATCACAATTCCAGCCTCCGTATTATTAACATCCACCCCAGAATAATTCAGAAATATCAGAGTTGAGGAAAATGCTAGAAACCTTTACAAAGAACCATCAGCAGGAGTTGAATAAAGTTAAGGTCCAGATAGGCATTGGCTGAGAGACAAAATGGAATGTTCCCAAACCAGCCATTGCCAAATCCCAAAACTCACTTCCCTTTAAATGAAGTGGAAGATTCAGGGACCCAGTCAATGTCTGCTATTCATACCCTGAGATCTGGAAACCAAGTGATAATAAGGTTTCTAGTCCACCATCTCATCCAGTACCAAAGCCAACACCTCCTGTCCCAGTGCAACCAGCTTTTGACAAAATCATCTTCTAGTACAGAGCCATCCACTTCAAAAGCAAGGGTAAAGAAAAGGTAGATGAGCAACCCTATAGCCTGTTGTACCTTTCCAAATAGGCTTACAAATAACAAGACAAATGCTCACATGGAGAAGATAAAAGAAATGTTCAATAAGGTCCAAATCAATGTCCCTCTTCTGATGCCATACAACAAGTGCCATCATATGCCAAATTCTTAAAGGAAATGTGCACCAAGAAGAGGAAAACACAAGTTCCTAAAAAAGTCTTCCTAGCATCATCCATCAATGAGTTGCTCAATGGTCCAACTCTGTTAAATACAAAGACCCAGGTAGCCCACCATTTCATGCATCATAGGACAGACTACCATTAATAAGGGCACTTCTTGATTTGGGGGCCAGCATCAATCTCCTGCCTTTCTCTGTGTACCAACAATTAGGGTTAGGTGATCTCCGTCCTACCCAAATGACTATCCAATTGCTGATCGCTCTTCACTAGACCAAGGGGGAAAATTCACGATGTCCTTGTCAAAGTTAGGGAATTCATTTATCTGTTGACTTTGTAGTCCTTGAAACAAAACCAGTGTCTAATTCCAATCAGAGGGCTCAATTCCTGTCATTTTGGACGACCATTCCTGGCTACTACAAATGCTGTCATTAATTGCCGGAATGGATCAATGAGGTTGACCTTTGGTAACAGATTCATGAATTCAATGTCTTCCACACACAGCCTCGTCAAATAAAAGATCAACATTTGAGGTTAGCTTCATTAGTAACAATTGTGAGGAAGAAGGTGAAGATCCAAAAGATGAGTCAAAATCTTGTGATTCTCTTATCCGAGTACCCTTTCAACAGGGGAAAGTTGATTTGGATATTTTCACCTTCAATGAGCCAACTGTGAATATATCCGAACCCGATTGATATTCCTTTGAAGACCTGTTGCTGATGAGATCATGTATCTAGATGAGTCAACTCGGGGTAGGTAGCTGATTGTCCACTTCGGATGTTGACCTTAGTTGAAGAATTGTATGGAGAGGAGCTGAATTTCCTTAACATTGGAAGTGATGAGATTCAGAGTGAGAGTGGGGATAAGGAATTTTTTAATGAACAATGTGGGAATGAGGGTGAATGATAATAATAAAAATTGAATCTGGAAATACCTAAGGCTAAAATAATTCAAACCGTTTCCCAACTGAGCTCACGAAAGCAGACGCACTGGAAGATGGGAAACGGGCCAGAGGAAAACGACCCAAAAGCCTAGGTAATGGTTTATACTTGTATATATTCTTTGTAAATAATTTTTTTGCACTTTTTTTTTGTAAATAAAAAGTTTCTTACCTCTTACCTATTTCATGCATACATATATCATGATGCATTGAGGACAATGCATGAAATAAGTGGGGGAGGGTTTACTAACATAGAGTTTTTAGATTTTCTTTCTTTTTACACTTCTTTTTAGAAAAAAATAAAAAATAAAAAAAACTTTTGAAATAAGAGACAAAGTTTTGATCTATTTTTAAGAAAATTAAGATGTATCTTAGAAATTAAGAAAGCCTTAATTATGACATCTTAAACCGAGTTGAAATAATAGATCTTGTTTGAAATTATAGGCTAAGTAAGTAAAATTGGTGAGATATTTCTATCTTGAATTTTTTGCCTTAGATAGTATGCACTTCACACTTACATTTTTTGGGATGGAAACAAAGACCAAAATGCCATAAAAATAAAGGAAAAAAAAGAAAAAAATTGTATATATATAAATAAAACATCACTATTAAGCTGGATAAATGTGCCTCAAGAAGCATGATTATTCACGCCTAACGGTGGTAAAGGAAATAAATAATCCCCTTTAGTTTTGTGGCCTTTTTCACTCGAGTCCTTAAACCCGAGGATGTTTTCTCATCTGGTGCCCTAAGACCGACTGGTTTGGGAGTCATCGGTTATAGGCTCGTTACAAGGGTGAACTAGAAAGCCTAAACTAAGGGAAGAAAAAAGAGAAAAAGAAAATAAATATATATAAATAAATGGCTTTATGGTTAGAGTTGAAATCCCAGAAATCTTCACTGTCACGGTGTGCATACTATCTAGGTTTATGAAAGATAAAATATTCAATCCAATTTTGAATTCTTACCTTAATAGAAGACAAGATCTTGCATAGAGACTAAGTTTAAGGAAGAATGATTATAGGTGGACTTATGACCTAAGATCACTTATATTTTTGCAAAAAATAGTTCGAAAAACATGTCTCTCTTCAAAATGCATTTTCAAAACACTAACATTTGTCTTCTTTCTTTATGGATTTTGTGGGTGTAATCCGCTGAAAACCCTCAGGAGACAACACTCCTCCTCTAGGGTAACCTAGAGGGTTAACGCTTGTTGCACGCGCTCAGTGCAATCGTGTCACCTACGAAAGTGGTGTAATAAAATTGTAGTAGTATAGTTTTCTTTTCTTTTCTTTGTTTGCTCGGGACGAGCAAAAAGAATAAGTGTGGGGTGTGATTGGTACACAATTCTGCATATTTTACCACATTATTCCCATGCATATTGCAAATAAAAATATGATTTTTACTCATCTTCTCTCTATTTTGCAGGTCCACAGCTGAAATGAGAGAAAGCCCAAAAATCTCTTTAATTAGCAATAATTAAAGAGATTAATTCATAAGCCCAAAAGAGATTAATTCAAAGCCCAAATTTGAGCCCAGGATCTAGAGAATTCTACGCAACAACTCAAGATTCTAGAAGGCCACGTGGATAACAACCTCGTAACAAACTTGTAACAAAAATCTGAGATCCAACGGCCAAAAAGTGCCGTAATTTCCCGCGCTTTTGCGGCAAAATCTGGGCCGTTGAGTCCCAGATTTCTGCCACCTGTTCGTCTTCTGGAGACTTCTCTCTGAGGCTATAAATACAGGACCAGGGCCTTCGCAAGAGAACAGAAGAGGAGAGATGATAGGATAAGCTTTGTAATTTTGTATTTTCTCTAGGATTTAGTTCTTTAGATCTCCTTCTTCTTCTCTAGAAATTCTGCAAAAGAGAGTTGTAAGAGAGAGAGCTTGTGTACATCAAGGAGTGACAACTTGTGAAGCAAGGATTGATCCATTCTCTTCTTCTCTACTTGAGCATTTCTAGTAACTCTTGCTTTCTTTATTTCTAGTTTTACTTTACTTGCAATTTTATTCATGCTTTGTTTTGCTTTTGTAATGGCTAGTAGCTAATTCTTTCTTCTCATGGCTAGCTAACAACTTACTTGCTAACTACTAACTCATGGGTGATTGCTATCTTTAATCTTGCAAGTGTATGATCTTCTCTTCTCCGATGGGTTACTTTCATGCTTGGCAAGTATCTTGTTGTAATTCTCCATATGATTCATGTGTGCCTCATTTAGAGCCTTGTCTAGAACAAGTGCCTTGATGGAACATGGAGATGGATCACCAATATGCTATTTGTTGTACAACTTTTTTACTTCCATTAATGAATGTTGTATCTTCTTCCTTAGCATCCCTTGAGTGTAGCTCTTTTGATTCCATTATTGAAAGTCTAATTTGTAGGCCAATGACATCTATGAGGCTACAAGACAAGTCCAAGAATGATCACCCGTCATCCAAGTGGGAAAGTAATTAGACCAACACGCAAGACAAATCTATGCCGATGAATCAACATGAGGCACGCATTCACCATCACGGAGTTTAGTAAGTTTTTAGTAAGGAAGTAAGGTTAGCTAGCCATGGTTTTCTCACCTTCAAAGTCTTCTAAAGTTTTCTTTTCTTTTAGTGTTAATAACAAATCCAATCTTGATTTTGATTTCTCCTCATTTTCATCATGCACAAATCAACCAATTCTTCCATTTTCTTTTCCATGTTTCTTGCATTTGTGTAAATAACAAAGAAGAATCTTCGTTTTCTTGCTTCACTACGAACCGTAACGCTTCCATCGCAAGCTCTCCTGAGAATCGACCCGGTATAGCCCTTACTATAACGGAGATAGGAAATGGTACATTAATCATATCAAATACATTTGTGGAGTGATCAAAGCACCAAAGGTTGATTCTAAACCTTCTCTCTTTTACATAATATTTGTGCAAATACTTCACACATCTCTTTCCCAATCACCATATAGCACAAGTTGGAAGTGTCGCTTCCAACATCCGAATCGCTCCCCGCATAATATAGATCTTTTTCGCCAAGGGAGGTGATGATGTTCCATGTTACAAAAGCCGAATCAATGTTAGCAATCCTAGATAAATAAACATCATCTGGCTACTCTTCAAAGCATGTAGGGCTTTTGCATTAGCCTCAAGATTCTTGCCATTAAACAATATGAATTTTTAGTGATGGCAAGATAAACATTAATGCTAGGGCTTTGAGGTACAAAGACATCTTAACCTTCCAAATTTGGATGTTAAGAATGTCAAACATGGGTGGTGACATGAAGTCCATGGTGTGTGTACAAAAAAGTAGTGATTAGCCTAAAAAGAGAATCTTTAATCTAGGTTGTAAGACCCAAATTCAGAGTACTTGGCTCTGATACCAATTGTAAATCACCTAGAGGGGGGTGAATAGGTGATGGCTAATCTAATGGTCACTAAATGCGGAATTAAAAACTATTATGACCTAAACAAACTATTTAAACTAAACACCACGTATAACACAAGAGTGTAGCCGAATTCCCCGTGAAGGGCTCTGAACTAACTCATCTAGATTCCCCTAGATAAGGGTTGAGGTGCCGCGTGGCTCTCTTGGTTAAATACAAGTGTTAGCAAATAATCCCCAAGCATTTATCAATTAAGCACACAATGTATATCAAGCATATAAAGATAAAGACAAGATAAGTATGCAAGATATAAATAAGGAGATAGAGAGAGAGAGAGTGAGCAATCGCAACACAAGGGATTTGTTTCGAGGTTCGAGCACCTTGCTCTTGTAGTACACCTAGAGGGGGGGTGAATAGGTGATGGCTAATCTAATGGTCACTTAATGCCAAATAATGCGGAAGTAAAAACTATTATGACCTAAACTAAACTCTTTAATCTAAACACCACGTATAACACAAGAGTGTAGCCGAATTCCCCGTGAAGGGCTCTGGACTAACTCCTCTAGATTCCCCTTGATAAGGGTTGAGGTGCCGCGTTGGCTCTCTTGGTTGAATACAAGTGTTAGCAAACAATCCCAAGCAATATAGCAATTAAGCACACAATATATCAAGCATGTAAAGATAAGACAAGTAATAGCATGCAAGATATAAACAAAGACAAAGAGAGAGAGAGTGAGCAATCCCAAACACAAGGGATTTGTTTCGAGGTTCGAGCACACTTGCTCTACATCCCCGCCTTCGACACACGAAGGATTTCCACTATAATCGATCCCACTGGATCACCCGGTGCCGCAACACCTACAACTCTCGGACTCCCTAGTCCGTACACACCGCAAGCCCCGTAAGCTCGCCGAGGTCGCACCTCAAACAACAAGTTCGCACCCGAACTCGAAACACCGAGTCCCCACTAGGACCCGAAACAATGCGAACACAACCGTCCGCCTCCTCAAAGTACAAAGATTAACTTTGGTGATCACAACTTTTGATCACCTAAAATCCTCTCACAAAAACACTCCTATAGAATGAATAGCTCAGTGGGTTGCTCAAGTGTTTGTGAGAAAAACAAGGATGTGAATGGTGGAGGAAAACTCAAAGAAATCTCTTTAACACACTCTAGATAAACTCCCCTTTTGATTGGAAGTATTAGCTCTCAATTTAGTGGAGAAAACTCTTTTAAAGAAGTGGGAAAAACTGGCTCAAAGTCCACTAAAAATCTTGGTGAAAAACAATGCCCAAACCCCCAATTTATAGGGCTAGAAAAGCTAGCCGTTGGGGTTCTGTCAGGCCTAACGGTCGGCCGCCCGGCCGGCTGGCCAACGGTCATATTTCAGACCGTTTGAGCCATCGGTCGACGGGGCGGTCGACCGAGACAGGATACAGAGAGTAATCTCTCTGTCCGGTCGGCCGCCCGGCCGTCCGGTGCCTTTCCAGAGAGCAGAGCTCTCTGGACGGTCGACCGGGTCGGTCGGCCGGCCATCCTTCAGAACTGGCGTACACGTCTGTGCACGTCGGTCGACCGGGTCGGTCGACCGGCTACAGCCAGATCAGAAAACTTAGGGATTTAAAACTTGGTCTTTTTGGTTCAAATAAAATCCCATAAAATCACAGAAAATCTACAAAATAGTTTTACCAATATACTTTGATAAACAAACATGCTTGCACAAAATCAAGGCATGTTATAAAAGATTTGGACTATTTTTGTAAGTTGGAAATATTGGCTTAATAGAAAACTTGTATTTTTTCTAAAAACTTGTTTTCCAAACTTCTTCATGATACAAAAACAAGATATTTTGAATTCATTAAAGCATCGTGTGTATGGATATGATCCACTACACAAATAAGATATCTATGTTTTGACATTAAGCTCTAAAATTGGTTTTTGGATAAAAGACATGTTTAAGAGAAACACCAAATACCAAATAGTATTTTTCAAAATGAAAGTCTTTTCTAAATCTGAAAATTCTTTTATGAAAAGACAACTAAATCAAGAGTGTGTGTGTGATATATACTTGAGCAATCCACCAACTACTCTATCCTTTACATTTTAATCTAAAAACAAAATCTTATAAAATAAACCTAGACACAAGTCTTCATCTTCTTGAAGTCTTCACTTGAAGCCTTCTCATCTTCTAGACTTGGTCCAAACACGATCCAACGAGCTCAACTCTTGATGTGGTCTTGATGCATAGGCTCGTGAATCAAACGGTGCTAGCTCCAAAACTTGACTTTAAATCCTTTGTTGAAGCTCCACACCTACTAAGATCTTGATAACAAATCTGTCACTAATTAAACGCAAGATCATTAGTACAATAACTACATGAGTTGATCATCATCAGAACTAGAGTGATGGGCCTTTGGGCCAACAATCTCCCCCTTTTTGATGATGACAAAACTCATGAAGTTATATATGCATGGATTAAAGTAAAGCTTCAAAGAAGCTCCCCCTTAACTCATGCATACCAAATAAACAATAATATATGACAATGAAGCTCATAAATATGTATGCAAATGTATGGAGATAAAACATATCAAATTCTTTTTCTCCTATTTGCAAAACAAAACATATATGCATAAACATAAATCTTTCTCAAACATGCATATAAACCCAAATACTTCTCCCCTTTTTTGTCACTCATCAACAAAAGGGTTAAAGTGAAACAAAACAAATTTTCTCCCCTTTTTGTTCTAAACAAAGAATCAATAAAAGGGGTAATCATAGATCAATCAATAAAGATTTATATGCGATATACATTCATGAAGAGGAAGACGCTAAGTTAACTTCCCTACATAAATGCATTACATGAAGAAAGGATGACAAGCCCTAATTCACATAACACATAGTATGTAATGCATAAGAGGAGATGTGAAACTCCCCCTACACACGTATATCATATAAAGAAGAGTTGTCAAGCTCCTCAATATATAATATACTCAACATGAATCTATATGTAGAAGAGATGTTAAGCTCTCCTTGCATATAGGAAATACAAATCAAACATTTTGAGTTTTTCTTTATTAAAACAAATTTTGAACTTTTCTCAAGAAACAAATTTTGAGATATCAAATAAACATAATTTTTAATTTTGATACCAATTGAAAGTAGCAATTGAAAGTATGTGATATCAAATAAACATTGCAAAATCTTTATTTTTCTTAAGGTAAAACATTTTGATATCAATTGTGAATTTATAACAAATGAAATTGAAACATATTGATACCAATTTTAAATAATGCTTAAGCTTAAAATATCAATTGAGATACCTATTGAAAGTAAAGTTTGTTTTTTTTTTTTATTTAAAAACAAGCTTAGCATAAACAAAGTTTGTGCTTTTAAACATGTAAATTGATTTTAATTCAAGCACAAATAACTATATATATGTATGAAAAAGAGTATATCAATTGAAATTGATACATACATATATAAGAATACAAAATATGAGTATACAAAATAGAGTCAAATTGATACCAATTGAAACGATTCAATGATACCAATTGAACAATAATAGGATCATGTGTATATCTCATAATCATTGAAGAATAAATAACTAGTTAAATTAGTTTTGAAAAACTAGTTAAAGATCCTTCAAAAACATGAAATCATATGTTTTTCATGAAACAAAACTAAATACACAAAATTTTACACTCATAGTCTATAAAGCTTAAAAATATGTCCATGAAACTAAGTCATGACAAAATAAATAAGTTTGAGTGTTCAAAACTCATGTAAATAGTATTTTCATGAAAATAGACATTTAAGCTCAAAAAAGATCATAAGTCACATTTTTTAACAAAGCAAAACATGAAAATCATTTTTCATTAAAACAATAAACTTCTAGGTATATGTATGATTTATCCAAATCTAACAATATGCATACATATCCCAAACATAAAAGAGTCTATGAATGATGTTTGCATGAAGGCAAGAGACTCACGGGTATACATGTATATTTATTAGATTTGAATTAATAATACATATACATGAAGTAAAATCATAAAACTTGGCAAAGCATGTATAAATGAGAGAATAATCAAGACTAGTCTATACATGTGCATATAGTAGGTACAAATGAGCATGAAGTGCAAATATATATAAATCAAATGTAACTGACTATTTGTACATGAATAATACAAGTTTTGATAAAAACTACATCTAAGCATGTTTTTACCACATGAAGCACATAAAAAACATAAAACATGGACATGCTATGAATAGGATAGATGAACTAGCATGTACATAAAAAGTAGGAGTTTAGAGATCGTTACCAACTCCAAAGCTCCAAGCATGGTGGTCTTTCCCACCAAAACCTCCTTGATAGCGGTGCTCCAAATATGTGTCCTTTTAGTTCAAGTGCACCCACCATCAAGGCACCAAATCTCTCACGTTTTGTGAGAGCCCTCACCTACATCAAATACACAAGGTGGGGATTTTGGTACCCATATTTTCTTGGGTCCTTTGGGGTTAGTATTATAGGAACCCAAAATTTATTATTATTAGCAAAATTAAAATGATTTAACCTATCATAATAAAATTTTGCTAAATGGCCTTTGCGGCCACAATGTGTACATATGTACACCTTAGTATGCTTATGTGTAGGAGTGTGATCATGACGTGCAACATAAGCATATGCATGATGATGTGCATGATCATGTGGAGCTTGTTTCTTTGAAAACAAGGACTCCAATCTAGTGTGGTTAAATGCACATGAGCTCAAAGTAGAGCTCAAACTATCCATTTTATTTTTCAAAACATTTATCTCATTAGTGGTGGCATGTAAAGCATGATGAGATATAGAATCATTTTTCTTTTTCTTTTGAGACACAAAATCCTTTTCTTTTTCAAACATTTTTCTTTTCAAAGAATTATTTTCTTGAAAAACGTCTTCTCTTTGTTTTCTACCAAATCAATTTTATTTTTCAAACAAGTGTTTCCTTCACAAAGATCATTCAATTTAGTCATGAGGGAAACATTTTCATTTTTAAATCTTTATTTTCTTTTTCTAAACATGCAATATTATTCCTAAATGAATCATGTTCTTTATGCATGCAAGCAATATTCTTTTTCAAAATTTTATTTTCTTTCTTAATTATGTCATATTTTTCAAGCAATAATTGACAAAATGAAGTGAGCTCATCATATGACATATCATTTTCATCTACCTCGGATTCGGTAGTTACCTCAAGGGGGTTATCCCCTTGGACCATATAGCACTTGTTGGAGGTGTTGCTTCCAACATCCGAATCGTTCCCAGCATAATATAGATCCTTTTCGTCAAGGAGGTGATGATGTTCCATGCTACAAAAGCCGAATCAATGTTAGATACCCTAGAAAATATTCATCATTTAGGGTAGACTTTAAGCATGAAGGGCTTTTGCATTAGCCTCAATGTACTTGCTATCATTAATATAAGAATCTTTAATTGTAGCAAGATAAATATGAATGCCTAAGGCCTTGAGGTACATAGACATCTTAACCTTCCAAATTTGGATGTTAAGAATGTCAAACATGGGTGGTGACATGAAATCCATGGTGTGTGTACAAATATTGTGATTAGCCTAAAATGAGGATCTTTAACTCTAGGTTGTAAGACCCAAAATCAGAGCACTTGGCTCTGATACCAATTGTAAGTACACCTAGAGGGGGGTGAATAGGTGATGGCTAATCTAATGGTCACTTAATGCCAAATAATGCGGAAGTAAAAATAATTATGACCTAAACTAAACTCTTTAATCTAAACACCACGTATAACACAAGAGTGTAACCGAATTCCCCGTGAAGGGCTCTGGACTAACTCCTCTAGATTCCCCTTGATAAGGGTTGAGGTGCCGCGTTGGCTCTCTTGGTTGAATACAAGTGTTAGCAAACAATCCCAAGCAATATAGCAATTAAGCACACAATATATCAAGCATGTAAAGATAAGACAAGTAATAGCATGCAAGATATAAACAAGAGACAAAGAGAGAGAGAGTGAGCAATCCCAAACACAAGGGATTTGTTTCGAGGTTCGAGCACACTTGCTCTACATCCCCGCCTTCGCACACGAAGGATTTCCACTATAATCGATCCCACTGGATCACCCGGTGCCGCAACACCTACAACTCTCGGACTCCCTAGTCCGTACACACCGCAAGCCCCGTAAGCTCGCCGAGGCCGCACCTCAAACAACAAGTTCGCACCCAACTCGAAACACCGAGTCCCCACTAGGACCCGAAACAATGCGAACACAACCGTCCGCCTCCTCAAAGTACAAAGATGAACTTGGTGATCACAACTCTTGATCACCTAAAATCCTCTCACAAAAACACTCCTATAGAATGAATAGCTCAGTGGGTTGCTCAAGTGTTTGTGAGAAAAACAAGGATGTGAATGGTGGAGGAAAACTCAAAGAAATCTCTTTTAACACACTCTAGATAAACTCCCCTTTTGATTGGAAGTATTAGCTCTCAATTTAGTGGAGAAAACTCTTTTAAAGAAGTGGGAAAAACTGGCTCAAAGTCCACTAAAAATCTTAGTGAAAAATAATGCCCAAACCCCCAAATTTATAGGGCTAGAAAAACTAGCCGTTGGGGTTCTGTCAGGCCTAACGGTCGGCCGCCCGGCCGGCCGGCTAACGATCATATTTCAGACCGTTTGAGCCATCGTCGACCAGGCGATCGACCGAGACAGGATACAGAGAGTAATCTCTCTGTCCGGTCGGCCGCCCGGCCGTCCGGGGCCTTTCCAGAGAGCAGAGCTCTCTGGACGGTCGACCGGGTCGGTCGGCCGGCCATCCTGCAGAACTGGCGTGCACGTCTGTGCACGTCGGTCGACCAGGTCGGTCGACCGGCTACAGCCAGATCAGAAAACTTAGGGATTTAAAACTTGGTCTTTTTGGTTCAAATAAAATCCCATAAAATCACAAAAAATCTACAAAAATAGTTTTACCAATATACTTTGATAAACAAACATGCTTGCACAAAATCAAGGCATGTTATAAAAGATTTGGACTATTTTTGTAAGTTTAAAATATTGGCTTAATAGAAAACTTGTATTTTTCTAAAACTTGTTTTCCAAACTTCTTCATGATACAAAACAACATATTTTGAATTCATTAAAGCATAGTGTGTATGGATATGATCCACTACACAAATAAGATATCTATGTTTTTGACATTAAGCTCTAAAATTGGTTTTGGATAAAAGACATGTATAAGAAAAACACCTAAAACCAAAATAGTATTTTTCAAAATGAAAGTCTTTTCTAAATCTGAAAATTCTTTTATGAAAAGACAACTAAATCAAGAGTGTGTGTGTGATATATACTTGAGCAATCCACCAACTACTCTATCCTTTACATTTTAATCTAAAAACAAAATCTTATAAAACAAACCTAGACACAAGTCATCATCTTCTTGAAGTCTTCACTTGAAGCCTTCTCATCTTCTAGACTTGGTCCAAACACGATCCAACGAGCTCAACTCTTGATGTGGTCTTGATGCATAGGCTCGTGAATCAAACGGTGCTAGATTTAAAACTTGACTTTAAATCCTTTGTTGAAGCTCCACACCTACTAAGATCTTGATAACAAATCTGTCACTAATTAAACGCAAGATCATTAGTACAATAACTACATGAGTTGATCATCATCAAACTAGAGTGTTGGGCCTTTGGGCCAACAGCTCTACATCCCTGCCTTCGACACACGAAGATTTCCACTATAATCGATCCCCCGATCACTCGGTGCCGCAACACCTACAACTCTCGGACTCCCTAGTCCGTACACACCGCAAGCCCCACAAGCTTGCCGAGGCCGCACCTCAAACAAAGAGTTCACACACGAACTCGAAACAACCGCGAACGCACTCGTCCGCCTCCTCAAGAAACAAGAAAAGATCTCTTGGTGATCTAAACACTTTGATCACCAATAAAAACTCTCACTACAACACTCCTATAGGATGAATGTCAATGGATAGCTCAAGTGTTTGTGTGAGAAAACTAGGATGGAAATGGTGGAGGAAAACTCAAGAAAATCTCTTTTAAAACACTCTTGATAAACTCCCCTTTTGATTGGAAGTATTAGCTCTCAATTTAGTGGAGAAAACTCTTTTAATGAAGTAGGAAAAACTAGCTCAAAACCCACTAAAAAATCTTAAAGAAAACAACCCCAAATGCCCCAATTTATAGAGTTAGAAAAACTAGCCGTTGAGGTCTGACAGAGCTGTCGGTCGACCGGCCGGTCGACCGCCAACGGTCATATTTATGACCGTTGAGCCATCGGTTGACCGGTCGGTCGACCGAGACCAGGAAACAGAGAGCACTGCTCTCTGTCCGGTCGACCGCTCGGTCGACCGGGGCCTTCCAGATAGCAGAGCTCTCTGGACGGTCGACCGGGTCGGTCGACCGGCCCTCCTGCCAGAACTGGCGTGCACGTCTGTGCACGTCGGTCGACCGCCTTCAGGCTTCGGTCGACCGGTCGGTCGACCGGCTGAAGCCAGGCAGCACAGTCAAAGGGATTTAAAACTTGGTCTTTTTGGTTGAAGTAAAATCCCATAAATTCACAGAAAATCTACAAAAATAGTTTTACCAATATACTTTGATAAACAAACATGCTTGCACAAAATCGAGGCATGTTATAAATAATTTGGACTATTTTTGTAACTTGGAAAAATTGGCTCAAATGAAAATTGTATTTTCCAAAACTTGTTTTTCTAAAAACTTCACCAAATACAAAAACAAGATATTTAAACTCATTTGAAGCATAGAGTGTATGGATACGATCCATTACACAAACATGGTGAAATATCTATGTTTTTGACATTAAGCTCTAAACATGGTTTGGTTAAAACATGTATATAAGAAATTCCAAAACTCAAACGGTATTTTTCCAAAGTAAAAAAATTCTTTTCTAAAACAAACTAAATCAAGAGAGTGTGTGTGTGTATATGATACTTGAGCAATCCACCAACTATTCTATCCTTTACATTTTATCTAAAAATAAAATCTTCTAAAAACATACCTAGACACAAGTCTTCATCTTCTTGAAGTCTTCACTTGAAGCCTTCTTGACTTGGTCCAAACACCGTGCTAGCTCCAAAACTTGACTTTAAATCCTTTGTTGAAGCTACGCACCTACTAAGATCTTGATCATAAATCTGTCACTAATTAAACACAAGATCATTAGTACTATAACTACATGAGTTGATCATCATCAAAACTAGAGTGATGGGCCTTCGGGCCAACACAACACCTACAAGGCGAGTTCACACTTGAACTCCTTGGACTCTCTAGTCCCTCTCTTGTTCTCGCAAGAACAACACACCGCAAGCCCACTAGCTTGCCGAGGCCGTACCTCTACGACGAGTTCTCACTAGAACCCGAAACAACGCGAACCCGCAAGTCCGCCTTCTCAAAACAAATGATGAAGCACTTGATGATCTAAACACTTTGATCACCTACAAACACTCTCACAATAACACTCCTATAGGATAGATATATCAATAAAAAGCTCAAGTGTATGTGAGAAAAACTAGGATTGAAATTGTGGTGAAAAACTCAAAGAATCTCTTTTCAAAACACTCTTGAAAATCTCTCCTTTTGATAAGGCAATTTTAGCTCTTAAACAAGTGGCGATAAACACTTAATAGAGTAGGAAAAATTGGTACAAAAACCCACTTAAAATCTTGTATAAGACAGTCCATGGGAGCCCCCTTTTATAGGCCAAGAAAAACTAGCCGTTGGGGTCCAAATCAGCAGTCTGCACTGCTGTCGGTGGACCAGCCAACGGTCAGAATCTGACCGTTAGGCTAGCGGTCGACCGGCCGACCGACCGTGGCCTAGATACAGAGAGCAGAGCTCTCTGCAGGTCGACCGCCCGGTCGACCGGGGCCATTTCCAGAGAGCAGAGCTCTCTGGCGGTCGACCGGGTCGGTCGACCGGCCCTCCAGCCAAACAAGGCGTGCACATTTTGTGCACGTCGACCGACTCCTGGCTCGGTCGACCGTGCGATCGACCGGCAGAAGCCAAAACAGTATCTTTTTAGGGATTAAAAACTTGGTATTTTTCCTTCAATAAAATCCCATAAATTCTCTAAAAATCTACAAAAATAAGTTCAGTATTATACTTTGATATATAAACATATTTGAGTAAAAATCAAACCATATTACAAACATTTTGAACTATTTTTATAATATGAAAGTTTTGCCTTAAAACAAAATCTGTATTTTTCCAAATAGATTTTTTTCAAAACTTCTCCAAATGCAAAAACAAGATATTTTAAACACTTTTTGAAGCTTAGTGTGTATGGATATGATCCACTACACATATAAGATGAAATATCTATGTTTTTGACATTAAGCTCTAAAATAGGTTTTGGTTTAAAACACATGTATATATGAAACTCAAAAAATCAAAACGGTATTTTTCTAAAATGAAAATTCTTTTATGAAAACACAAATAAATCTTAAGTGTGTGTGTATATGTACTTGAGCAATCCACCAACTATTCTATCCTTTACATTTTAACTAAAAATAAAATCTTAACAAAACAAATCTAGACACAAGTCTTCTCTTTGAAATCTTCTTCTTCTTCTTCTTGACTTGGTCCACACATAATCCAATGAGCTAGACTCCTCTTGAGTACTTGATGTGGTCTTGATGCACAAGCTTTGAATCAACACGTGCTAGCTCCAAAACTTGACTTTAAATCTTTTGTTGAAGCTAAACACCTACTAAGATCTTGATCACAAATCTGAGACTAATTAAACACAAGACCATTAGTACTATAACTACATGAGGTAATCATCATCAAAACTAGAGCGATGGCCTTTAGGCCAACAATCTCCCCATTTTTGATGATGACAAAACTCATGGAGTTATATAAGCATGGATTAAAGTAAAGCTTCAAAGAAGCTCCCCCTTAACTCATGCATAAAATAAACAAATAGATATGGCAATAAAGCGCATAAAACTAAACAATTATGTATGCAAACATAAGAAGATAAAACATGCCAATCAAGCATAAAACTCATCAAATTCTTCTCTCCCTTTTGCAAAACAAAACAATATGCATAAACAAAAATTCTTCTCATGCATAATTACTAAAATACTTCTCCCTCTTTTTGTCAATCATCAACAAAGGGGTTAAAGTAAACACAAAACATTATTCTCCCCCTTTTTGTCAGAAACAAAAAGCAACAAAGGGGTGAAATCAAATCAACCAATAAAGAGATATATGCGATATACATTCATGAAGAGAGAGACGTGAAGTTAGCTCCCCTGCATACATGCATTACATGAAGAAGGGATGACAAAGCCTTAACTCACATAAGGCAAAGTATGCAATGCATAAGTAGAGATGTGAAGCTCCCCCTACACACGTGTATCACATAAAGAAGAAATGTCAACCTCCTCAATATAGGATACACTCAACATGAATCTATATATAGAAGAGATGTTAAGCTCCCCTTGCATATAAACAATACATATAAAAACATTTTTAATACAAAATTTTGAATTTTCTTAAATTTTGAGATACCAATTGTAAATAAACAAGATTTTTGATATCATTTGAAATAGAAAATTTTTGATACCAAATGAAATTGAAACATGTGTAACTATTGATATCAATGAAAGAAAATATTTTATACCAATTGAAATATATGATAAATTTTGATACCAAATAAAAATATCACAAATGTTTTACGTTTTATTGATACCAATTAAAATTGAAACCCTATTGAAAAACAAAACATATTGATATCAATTGAAGTATATTGTAAATTTTGATATCAAATAAATGGTATAATATGAAGCATATTTTGATACCAAATTAAATATCAACTGAAAATAATGCATAAGCTCGTTAAAATACCAATTGAGATACCAATTGAAATTAAGATACAAAGCAAGTTTAGCATAAACATAAATCATAAATATGTATGAAAATAAAAATGCCAATAGAAATTGATATTACTTGAAATGTGAGGCATACATATATAGAAAACATATGAGCATACAAAAAAAAAATCAATTGTGATACCAATTGAAAACACAATGAGGATCAAGTGTATAGCTCATAAATAACCATCCTACACATGCACATGATAAAAGAATTTTCAATAGGCATACAAGGTATGGTCACCCATCCGTCCTCCCTTAAAGGGGTTGGTAGGGGTTTTCAAAAATGGATTTGAAAATATTTATAGATTGAAAACACTACCAAATGAAGAATAAATAACTAGTTAAAAGTAAATTTTGAAAAACAAGTAAAGATCCTTCAAACATGAAAATAAATCATGTGTATCTCATGAATCATGCTAAAAAACACAAGAGTTGACACTCGAAATCTATAAAGCACAAAAGTTTTCATGAAAACAATGTCATGAGTAAACAAATGAAGTGTGAGTGCACAAGCAACATGTGAATAGCATTTTCATGAAATTAATCAATGAGGCTCAAAATAAACATGAATATCTTTTTATCAAACACATATAAAAATTTATTTTCATTGAAAAAATAACTTCAAGGCATATGTATGATTTATCCAAAGCTAACAATATGCATACATATCCCAAACATAAAAAGAGTCCATAAAAGTATTTGCATGAAGGCAAGTGACTCAAGGGGTATACATGTATATTTATTAGTTTTAGATAAATATAACATATACATGAAACAAAACATAAAAATAGGCAAAACAAGTATAAATGAGGAAATCATCAAAACTAGGCTATACATGTGCATGTAGTGAGTACAAATGAATAATGAAGTGCAAACGTATATGAATCAAATGTTACTCACTACTTGTACAATTATATACACAAGTTTTGATAAAAACTACATCTAAACTAGTGTTCACATTATGAAACACAATACAGATCATAAAAACAAAACATGCTAAAATCATATATGTATATATCAAAGCATGTAAACAAAAGGAGTTTAGAAATAATTACCAAACCAAAGAACTATACTCTAAGTCTCCAAAACATGGTGGTCTTCCCACCAAAACTTCCTTGATAGTGATGCATCAATATGTGTGTCCATCTAATCCATGTGCATTCACCATCAAGGCACCAAATCTCTCACGTTTTGTGAGAGCCCGCACCTACATCAAATACAAAAGGTGGGGATTTTGGTACCCATTTTCTTTTGGGTCCACGGGGGTTAGCATTTAATGGAACCCAAACACTTTTCTTAGCAAAATTAATATGATGTATCTTATCAAAATAAAACTTTGCTAAATGGCCTTTGCGGCCGCAATGTGTACACTTGTACACTCTATCATGCATATGTGTATGAGTGTGATCATGACGTGCAAAGTGTGCATATGCATGTTGTGGGTGAGGTGCATGAATATGTGGAGCTTGTTTCCTTTGAAACAAGGTTTCCAATCTAGAATGGTTAAATGCACATTTGCTCAAAGTTGAGCTCAAACAATCTATTTTATTTTTCAAAAATTTAACTTCATTTTTAGTAGTAGCATGAAAAGCATGGTCAACAATCTTATTCTTTTTTAGAAACATTTTCTTTTTTCTTTTGAAATAATTTTTCTGTTCAAAGAGGTGTTTTCTTGCAAAGCAATCTCCTTTTGTTTTTCCACCAAAATAATTTTATCTTTCAAAGAAGTATTTCCTTTACAAAGATCATTTAGCTTAGAGGACAAGGAAATATTCTCATTTTTCAAAAATTCATTTTCTTTAGAAATGCATTCTAATTTATTTGGAATGAATCTTTTTCGTTTAACAAGCAATCAAATTTATTTTTCATTTTCTTATTATCCTTTTTAAGCATGTCATATTTTTCTAGAAGTTGTTGACAAAATGAAGCAAGTTCATTATAAGACATATCAATATCCTCTTCTAACTCGGATTCGGTATTTACCTCAAGGGGGTTATCCCCTTGGACCATGTAGCATACGTTGGAAGCATCACTTCCAACATCCGAATCGCTTCCTGCATAGTATTGCTCTTGTTCGCTAAGGGAGATCAAAGTGTTCCATACTACAAAAGCTGAGTCAAAGTTAGAAACCCTAGATAAATATTCATCATTTAGGGTTAACTTTAAAGCATGAATGGCTTTTGAGTTAGCCTCAATATACTTGCTATTATTAACATATGAATCCTTAATAGTAGCAAGATAAACATGATACCTAGGCCTTTGAGGTATAAAGACATCTTAACCTTCCAAGTTTGGATGTTAAGAATGTCAAAGGTTGGAGGTGACATGAAATCCATGTGTGTGTACAAATATTGTGATTAGCTATAAATGAGGAGTTTTAACTCAAGGTTGTTAGACCCAAATCAAGAGCACTTGGCTCTGATACTAATTGAAATCACCTAGAGGGGGGGGTGAATAGGTGACTAGATAATCTAATGGTGAATTAATGCGGAATTAAAACAAATTACGGAAACTAAAAATTATTATGCATAACACACCAAGTATAACCTAAGAGTGTAGTCGAATTCGCCGTGAAGGGCTCTGGACTAACTCCTCAAGATTCCTCTAGATAAGAGTTGAGGTGCCGCTTTGGCTCTCTTGGTTGAATACAAGTGTGAACAAATAATCCCCAAGCATATAATAGTTAAGCACACAATATATCAAGCATGTAAGAGATATGAGCAATAAGCATAAGCAAGATATAAACACAAGATAGAGATAGAGAAGAGAGTAATCGCAAATACGGGAGTTTTGTTTCGAGGTTCGAGCACACTTGCTCTACGTCCCCGCCTTCAACACTGTGAAGGATTTCCACTAAAAACCGATCCCACCGGATCACTCGGTGCTGCAACACCTACAAGGCGAGTTCATACTTGAACTCCTTGGACTCTCTAGTCCCTCTCTTATTCCCGCAAGAACAACACACCGCAAGCCCACTAGCTTGCCGAGGCCGCACCTCTACAACGAGTTCTCACTATACCTGAAACAACGCGAACTTGCAAGTCCGCCTTCTCAAAACAAATGATGAAGCACTTGGTGATCTAAACACTTTGATCACCTACAAACACTCTCATAATAACACTCCTATAGGATAGATATATCAATGGAAAGCTCAAGTGTATGTGAGAAAAAGTAGGATTGAAATTGTGGTGAAAAACTTAAAGAAACTCTTTTCAAAACACTCTTGAAAATCTCTCCTTTTGATATGACAATTTTGGCTCTTAAACAAGTGGAGATAAATACTTAATAGAGTAGGAAAAATTAGTACAAAAACCCACTTAAAATCTTGTATAAAACAGTCCATGGGAGCCCCTTTTATAGGCCAAGAAAAACTAGTCGTTGGGGTCCAAATCAGCAGTCTGCACTGCTGTCGGTCGACCGCCCGGTCGACTGGCCAACGGTCAGATTTCTGACTGTTGGGCCAGCGGTCGACCGGCCAGTCGACCGTGGCCTAGATACAGAGAGCAGAGCTCTCTGCCGGTCGATCGCCCGGTCAACCGGGGCCATTTCCAGAGAGCAAAGCTCTCTGGCGGTCGACCGGGTCGGTCGACCGGCCCTCCAGCCAAACAAGGCGTGCACATTTTGTGCACGTCGGTCGACCGCCCGGTCGACCGACTCCTGGCTCGGTCGACCGTGCGGTCGACCGGCAGAAGCCAAAACAGTATCTTTTTAGGGATTAAAAACTTGGTATTTTTCCTTCAATAAAATCCATAAATTCTCTAAAAATCTACAAAAATAAATTTAGTATTATACTTTGATATACAAACATGTTTGAGTAAAAATCAAACCATGTTACAAATATTTTGAACCATTTTTGTAATATGAAAGTTTTGCCTTAAAACAAAATCTGTATTTTTCCAAATAGATTTTTCTAAAACTTCTCCAAATACAAAAATAAGATATTTTAAATACTTTTTGAAGCTTAGTGTGTATGGATATGATCCACTACACATATAAGATGAAATATCTATATTTTTGACATTAAGCTCTAAAATAGGTTTTGGTTAAAACACATGTATATATGAAACTCCAAAAACCAAAACGGTATTTTCCAAAATGAAAATTCTTTTATGAAAACACAAATAAATCTTAAGTGTGTGTGTATATGTACTTGAGCAATCCACCAACTATTCTATCCTTTACATTTTAATTAAAACAAAATCTTAACAAAACAAACTTAGACACAAGTCTTCTCTTTGAAATCTTCTTCTTCTTCTTCTTGACTTGGTCCACACATGATCCAATGAGCTAGACTCCTCTTGAGTACTTGATGTGGTATTGATGCACAAGCTCTTGAATCAACACATGCTAGCTCTAAAACTTGACTTTAAATTCTTTGTTGAAGCTAAACACCTACTAAGATCTTGATCACAAATCTGAGACTAATTAAACACAAGATCATTAGTACTATAACTATATGAGTTAATCATCATCAAAACTAAAGCGATGGGCCTTTGGGATAACATATACATGTCACACCTGAAGAGGAGGAGTTCTGTACAAATAGACCTTTCTTCTCCAATGAGAAGGGGGATTTTCCTTCCATCCAATTTTAACTCAAAGAAATCTCATTCCATACCAGCGAATTGTAGTGAATTTTCTTCCTTCTCCTTCTTGTGGTTTTGCCCAATTTGAGTTTTCACATAAAAATATCATGTCTTCATCTGTTTTTTGTATTGTGTTTATTATTTTGCATTTACATCTTAAACACACTCTCGTCTGTAGTGTAGATCGACCATCTGATCACTCACAGCGAAAAATCTCCACTATAAATAGTACTCTAACTGAATCTGAGTCCTTACACTCAAGATATCTCTCTTGAAAATCTGAAAAACATTCCTTAAAAAGCCTCTTCCAGATCGACCATGGCCCCAAGAAAGTGAGCCGTCAACGACTTAACATTCAAAAGTAAGGTCATCACAACTGCTCAGGGCACGACCATTTCACCATCCAACATTCAGCCACATACAACTGAGAACACCGGCTTCTCCTCACCTCAAGGAGCAATTGCCAGTGCCTGACCATCACAGCGGCATGAAGACCAGTTCCTACAGATGCTCACTGACATGAAAAAGCAGGTGAAGGAACAATAAGCCCAATCAGGAACAGGCGACTTTTGATCATGAGAATGTCATCCGTAAGCAGAAGGCATTGAGGTGGCTCAATGACCAACTCTAGGCTCAAATCACTGCCTTTCAGAATAACCAGTCATCAGCGCAGTTAGAAAACGAACCTGAAGTTGGCAGATCTCCTGCCTTCTGAGTCCTCGAAAAACTGATTAGGAGATGGATTGCGAAAGCCAAGCTGTAAGGCCACCCAATACCTTTAGTTGCCAAAGTTTCTGACTCCTCCCTCTCCGAAGACATCCTGAAATGCGAGTTCTCGAGAAAGTTTTCAACTCCAATTTCCGCAATGACCCACGCTTGTTCATTACCTTTCCATCCAGTCTGAAAGGTGTGGCATCAAATTGGTTTTACTCTCTACTGCCTCGCTTTCTCCATAATGTTGAGAAGGTAACCAAGGCGTTCCTCACTAAGTACATCTTCTGCCATAAGGCCAAGAGGAACAATCATCATTTTCTCTTTGTCAAGATGAGGTAGAGCGAAAGCCTTAAATCTTACATTAGCTTCTTACAAAGCCAACTCGCCAAAGTCTCCAACTACGGTGAGGACGTCTTTGCACTCGCATTCATCAGCGGGTTACAAATTTCTCACCCTCTTTACAAGCACCTCCTCAAGCACAATATCACTCGGATGAGCGAGGTCCTATCATGAGCTCAGCTCTACATCTAACTGGAGGAAGCAATGAAGACTTCCTTCAACCATACCATGAAGCATGGTGATGTCAGAGAAAAGTCAAAGTCTCCACATGAAGCCTCCGCTCGCTCCCAAGGTTGGAACCGGGGGCAATTTGCCTTCAAGAAATAAGCACTCCTTATCCTTCCACCAAATCCTTTTGAACTTACAATCTGCTGGAACATCATTTCACTCCACTGAAGCTCCCCATCAATGAGGTTTACAACACCTTCAAGGACTAGCCATGAGTTAGACGCTCAAGACTAATCCGTATGATCTCTCACTGCCCAGACAGAAGAATAATGCTCCTACCATTACTGCAAGAGACACAAGACCATCCATTGCTAAGTGTCACGCCCCGCTTCCCAGAATACGGAATACGGATATGTGATGATGGCTAGCAGATACTCACGAAAAAGTGAAATCTCTTCCATGAGTACCTTAGGCTTATTGGCCCAAAGGTTACAATCCCCGGTTTTATGTTTTGATGATAACAAGTATATGTTTGGTACTAATCAAGTTCAAGAGTGTATTTTAGGGTTCAAGATGATCTAACAAGTTTTTTCTTCTAAAGGAAGGTGTTGATGGCTCAAAGGTACTCAAGAACAGGATCATAGCTTAAAGCACTCAGCGTCACTCAAGCGTCACTATCAAAGAAGCCCGCTTGAAGATTCTTATAGTCGATTAGAATCTTGTAAGAAATTAGTTTGCTAAAGAGTAGAATATAAATTTGGGGCTCAAAGATATATACACACAAAAGTGCACGTTTTCAAAAGAATGATTTAGACATGTTTGTGTTGGCCCAAAGGCCATTATCCCAGTTATTTTGATGATAACAAAACATATTTAGTTATGTATTTAACATTTGTGTTTCAGAATTTTTCAGGTTATTTAACAGGTTGTTTTTGACGGCTCCGCTAAAAGACTCACACATTTGGAGTTCGCCGCAAAAATGAAGATTCCCAAGCTATGCACAACTAGGATGCTTTGGGATCAAGATGATGATATGAAGATCAAGACAATATCAAGACAAGATCAAGACATTGAAGAAAACAAGCTTTGTATTTTTATTTTTATTTTAGATATTTTGTCAAAGCTAGATATTAGAAGTAGAGTTATGGGATTATCACACACACACCTCTTAGTTAGGTTCATGGCTTCAAAAAGATTTTTCAATTCCATTTCTAACTTAGTTTTTAAAAAGAGAACATATTTTGGAAATATGATTTTCAGAAAAACAATAGTTTTGGAAAAACAATTTTTATGGAAAAACATGGTTCTATCAAAAGGATTTTTATCAAACTATTTTTAACATGATTGAAGTATGACACATGCTTATACTTCATGTTTTTACAAGTTCCAAAATCTTACCCAAAACCCAAAACCAAAATCCAAGTTTTCTGGTTCTGGAAGTTCTGTTTTTCAGAACTCACAGTGACCGGTCGACCGGCCCGGTCGACCGATGTGCACAATACTGTGCACGTCTATATCAGTCGACCGACCCAGTCGACCGATGTTCACTTGCCTTCACAGGAGTTTTCGGTCGACCGACCCGGTCGACCAATGAGCCCCAACGGTCATTTTTTTGACCGTTGGCGGTCGACCGACCCGGTCGACCGGACTCTGTCAAAAGTTCTGACAGATCCAACAGCTAGTTTTTCTGACTGTTTTTCTTTTTGGGATTTGTCTCCAACGAGTTTTTGAGGATGTTTTTGACCCCTATAAATAGAGGGTCACCTCATATTGATTAGACAACATTTTGCAAAATATTTCATAAGAGTTTTACAAAGATTTTCAAAGCTTTCCTTCATAAAAGATTTTCCAAAGCCTAAATTCCCAACACCCAATTTGTAGCCTATTCCTCTAGCTTCTCTCTAGATTTTGCACACCACAATCCCAAGCTTTACATCTACATATTTGGTTCTAGGATTGTGCAAGTGAGCTTTTGTAAAGTGATCAAGTGTGATCACTCATTTCTTCTTGGAGTGAAGTTGTAGAGGCATCGGCCTCAAGGGAGCTAGTGAGCTTCGGGTGGTGTTGCGGCATCACAAGTGTAAGGGACAAGTGTGTCCTTGTATTGGCGATCCGGTGGGATCAACGATAGTAGTGAAAATCCTTCAAGTGTGAAGGCGGGGACGTAGAGCGTGGCTCGAACCTCGGAAACACATCCTTGCGTTTGCGTTTGATCAATTTTCTCTAACTCTATCTCTTTATTACTTGCACTTTTTATATTGTTTATTACTTGCAAGAATTGGTGTATTGTGCTAATTGTTTAGTTAATTTTTAATTCCGCAAAATTGCCATAATTCATATAGCCATCACCTATTCACCCCCCCTCTAGGTGATTTCAATTGGTATCAGAGCCTAACCCTACAACTTAGGTCTAACCACCTTAGGGAGATCCATATTTGGCTATATACATTTGTGTTGCATTTACATTTGCTTGTACATTCATGGCATCCATGGACTTTTCTAGCATTAAATCCCCACCCAAGTTTGATGGTTTAAACTTCCCCATTTGGAAGGTGAAAATGAATCTCTTCCTTAAATCCCTAGGAGTTAGGGTAGGTAGGGCCATTACCAAAGATTTTATTGAACCCACTAGTGATGAGAGCACATGGTCCGAGGATACTTCCAAAGACTATGAGGCTAATGCTAGGGCACAATATGCATTGACCCAAGCATTGAATGAAGATGACCTTGCACGCATAATAAATTGTAAATCCGCATTTGAGGTTTGGAACATACTCATTGTGACTCATGAGGGAACGTCTCAAGTCAAGAGAGCCAAAGTTGACTTGCTACGTTCTCAATATGAGAATTTCTATATGTTTGATAATGAGAGCATTGATGACATGCTCACCCGTTTTACGAAAATAACTAATGCTTTTTCTTCCTTAGGCGACAAGATTGATAATGATTAAAAGATAAGGAAGGTGATTAGAGCTCTTCCCAAAGCTTGGGAAGTCAAGGCGACCACACTCAAGGAGCTCAACGACAAAGAGGAGATGGACTTCTCCGGCTTCATCGGAAATCTCAAGACGCATGAGATGGAGATGAAAGTTAGAGAAGAGAGGGAGGCACCAAAGAAGAAGACGATTGCCTTCAAAGCCACTCCTACTATCATTGAGGAAGATGACTCATCCGAAGATTGCGATGAGGATTTCGCCATGCTCATCCGGAAGGTGGGCAAGATGTTCTACAAGAAGGGACGGCAAAGTAACTTCCGAAGAGGGAAGCCTCAAGGAAGGTACGAGAAGAAAAGAGATGAACCCGGTCCTTGCTTTCATTGCAAGAAGATCGGTCACCTAATTGCCGATTGCCCCGCTCTACAAGCAACCACATCCAAGAATGGGCAAAGAAAGAAGAAAGCCTTGACCGCTACATGGGATGATTCGGAGTCGGAATCCGAAGAGGAGCACGACGCCGCCAACATGTGCTTCATGGCACAAGGAGACGACGCTTCTAAGGTACCATTTGAAAACTCTCTTGATGATGATGATCTCACTATGGATGAACTAGCACGTTTCTTTGAGGAATTACAACATAGATATGAGATTTCGCAATCTCATAATAAAAAGTTAAAAAGGGAAAATGAGTCCTTGAAAGATAAACTTAATATTATTGAAAAGGAGAAAAATAACTTGTCTAATTCTTTTGAGAAAATAAAAAGTGATTTTGCAAATTATAAACTAGCTTGTAAAGGGAAAACCCCCATTGCATCATGTAGTAAAAATGACTTTGTAGAGATTCAAAAACGTGTTGAAGTTTTGGATTCTACTTTAAAAAGTTATGCATTTGATTTGAAAAAGATTGCATCTAAATTTCCTAAGGGAGTAACCCAAGGGAAACATGCACACCATACACATGCACGAAAACATGTACACCCACACAAGCATGCATACATGTATGGTAATAATAATAATGGTAGAATTTATATTTGCACACATTGTGGCCGCAAAGGCCATTTAGAAAAATTTTGTTATGCTAAAAATAATGTTAAGAATAAATTTGTTTGGGTTCGCCCCGGATCTAACCCAAAGGACCCACTAAGATTTGGGTACCAAAAGAGCCACCAAATTTAAATGATACAGGTATAGGTGGATCTACACCCTCCAAGACTTAGGAGGAGGTGGTGCCCGGATGGTAGATGCAACAAAGCCTAAAGAACGCATCAAGATTGCATCGCTATCGTGGAGGCACCTAATTTTGGAGATTGCCCGTAAATTGGTATCTCCATTTAAGAGTTTTAATTTTGTATATACAATTGTTATAGGATTGCTAGTTTAGTCTTATGCCTCATTGATACATGATTAGTATAAACTTGCAACTCCATCATGATTGTATATGCCATGTTTAGTTTTTGATATCTTTAGTTTCATGCCTTGTTTTATAGTATGTCCACATGTATAGTTTATTATTTGTGAATATATACTTGTATACATATACACATTATTTTCATAAATAAAAATAAAACATTTGTAAAATTTTCTATTTAAGCAAATACCTTAAAGATGGCAATTGCGCACCTCAACTCATTCAAGAGGAATCAAGAGGATGAAGTTCAGAACCCGTCACTGGGTATTCGGCTTCAACATCTTTAAAATCTTTGTTTAAATATGAAAATAAAATTAAAATTGGATTGCATGTATTTTGATGTTTGCTAAGACTTAATAAAGATTTTAAAAAAAAAACTGTTGGTGTACTCTTATATGATTAATATATCATACCTATTTTAGGCTACAAAATTACTTAAATTTTTTTTGGGCTAGTTGCTGTTAGCAGACTTTCAGGCAAAGCCGGTCGACCGACCCCTAACACCCCGGTCGACCGACTCTGCCTGAGAGAAAATTTTTATTTTTTCTGTGCTACCGGTCGACCGACCAGAATTTCGGTCGACCGATGCTGACCTGCTGTGGTCTCGGGATATTTCGGTCGACTGACCCGGTCGACCGATCTTATTTTCAGAGCTCTCGGTTGGATTCGGTCGACCGGACCGTCGACCGATCGTCGTGTTTTTGCCCAAATCTGCTATATATTTTCATTTTCCTCTCTCTCTCTCATTTCACTCAGCGACCGGACGCCCCCATTTTTTCCCAAAATTGATTTCTCTCCAATCCTTCAACCAAATCCAAATCTTTTTAAAACCCATCTCAAATCCTTCATTCTACTTCCGGATCTTCGATTTCAGCACCTCTCATCCGCAGGATCTGAAGAATTTCAGGATTTTTCAGTTAGGGTTTCAAATTTTTCATCAAGGTAAAAATCGAATTTTTATTGTGAATCTTCACTTCTAGCTTAGAAATCTTACTTCCTTTGTCACTATTTTAGGTTGCTTAGCTTCTAGATCGTGCCATAACCTGTTTTAATCTAAAAATTTCATTTTTATTAATCATGCCTAAGAGATCTCGAACTGAGAAGGGGAAGGGTGTTGCTCAACCCTCATCTCAGGTTCCTAGACCTGTACGGCCCTTTATCAATGATCTAGCTGCTGATAGATACTCCCATCTCTCCACTAGAAATATTAATTCAGGGAGATTTGTTACCATTCAGGATTTTGAACATCTAGGTATCCCTCAAATCTTGCAAAACAATAACCTAGTTGAGTTCTTGTCCATCAAGGAGCAAGTATACACTTCCCTTGTTCCTTACTTTTATGCCAACTATGAATTTGATGGTAACCGCATCACATCTAGAGTTCTAGGTAGGGAAATCGACCTCTCTATCGGTCGGTTTGCTAGGATTCTGCATCTCTCCACTGGCGGAGCAGATGTGTATTCTCATGATTTACATGATTTCGAATTTCCTGAGGGTGAGTCTTCACTCACCGCCTCTACTCTGATTCACGGGGATGACAACCCCGGCTTGGTTAGGAATGAGGTAGTGAGTCGATACACTCTTCAATCTCAAGTCCTTGCCAAGATTATCTTTTTCAACATTGTCCCCAAACATGGTGAGTATAGCCATGCTAGGGGTTGTGTCCCTTTGATTATCTTTTGTCTGCTTAAAGGGATTAAGGTAAACTTTCCTAGAGTCATTGCCTCTCATATGGCCTCTGATCAGATCCGTACTGCGGGTAGGAGCTTGCCCTACGGCATGCTTATTACCCATCTTCTTAGGGGTCTTGACTTTGATCTTTCTGCTGAAACTCCATCAAATCCCCTGACCAACATCAATGGAGTTATCCTGAAGATGATGGAAGCACAGCTGCGTAGACACGCTCCTGTGCAACCACCTCTTCCTCCTGCTGGTCCTGGCTCATCTTCAGCACCAGGATCTTCTTCTTCTGCAGCACCTGCTTTTCCTCCTGAGTTTCTTGCTCTTGTCTCTTCGGAGGTCCGCTCTCAGCTTGAGGCACATCAGGCCTTGGCCGAGCAGCGCGACGTAGCCATTCGTGCAGAGTTAGATGCTCGTGCTCTTCAGGACGCTGCTTTTCGAGAGGAGGTCCGAAACGACATGTCTTATTTCGCTGATTCCATGAGATTCGTGGATGTTCAGTTTCAGGCCCTTTTCTCAAAATTTGACATGCTCGTTCCTGATCGGACTCCGACTGCTTGCCGACTCCCTGCCACCGGTCCTCCATTTCCTCCCAGAGCTCGCTCTTCTGTTCCTCCACCGCGCACCAGAGTCGATGGCATGGATCCAGAGGAGGTTGCTTCTTCAGAGGAAGGTGGTGATGATGACGGAGACGGCGATGATGGTGATGATGGTGCTGAGGAGTGACCTCCCCTTTTGATGATGTCAAAAAGGGGGAGAGTTATTTTGAGAGAGATATTTTGTGACACTTTGTTATTTTGGCTTGTACTTGACATATTTTGTGTTGGACATCTTTTACTTTGTCATGTATTTTTATTTTGTGTTGTGGACATGGATATGGTTATGTGTTTTATGTATTTATGTCATGTATGAGACTCTTTTCCTTCATCTATGATATGACATGAGTATTTGGCTTCTTTTGTTGGCATGGAAATAAAATGTTTATGATTATGATTTGTGATAATATGCCTAAGTATGATTTTATATATATGCTTGTGTTGAGGGGGAGCTTCATTTGAAGTCTCTACCCAAAATATTTTGTGATAACTACATATGTTTTGCCATCATCAAAAAGGGGGAGATTGTTGGCCCAAAGGCCATTATCCCAGTTATTTTTATGATAACAAAACATATTTAGTTATGTATTTAACATTTGTGTTTCAGAATTTTTCAGGTTATTTAACAGGTTGTTTTTGACGGCTCCGCTAAAAGACTCACACATTTGGAGTTCGCCGCAAAAATGAAGATTCCCAAGCTATGCACAACTAGGATGCTTTGGGATCAAGATGATGATATGAAGATCAAGACAATATCAAGACAAGATCAAGACATTGAAGAAAACAAGCTTTGTATTTTTATTTTTATTTTAGATATTTTGTCAAAGCTAGATATTAGAAGTAGAGCTATGGGATTATCACACACACACACCTCTTAGTTAGGTTCATGGCTTCAAAAAGATTTTTCAATTCCATTTCTAACTTAGTTTTTAAAAAGAGAACATATTTTGGAAATATGATTTTCAGAAAAACAATAGTTTTGGAAAAACAATTTTTATGGAAAAACATGGTTCTATCAAAAGGATTTTTATCAAACTATTTTTAACATGATTGAAGTATGACACATGCTTATACTTCATGTTTTTACAAGTTCCAAAATCTTACCCAAAACCCAAAACCAAAATCCAAGTTTTCTGGTTCTGGAAGTTCTGTTTTTCAGAACTCACAGTGACCGGTCGACCGGCCCGGTCGACCGATGTGCACAATACTGTGCACGTCTATATCAGTCGACCGACCCGGTCGACCGATGTTCACTTGCCTTCACAGGAGTTTTCGGTCGACCGACCCGGTCGACCGATGAGCCCCAACGGTCATATTTTTGACCGTTGGCGGTCGACCGACCCGGTCGACCGGACTCTGTCAAAAGTTCTGACAGATCCAACAGCTAGTTTTTCTGACTGTTTTTCTTTTTGGGATTTGTCTCCAACGAGTTTTTGAGGATGTTTTTGACCCCTATAAATAGAGGGTCATCTCATATTGATTAGACAACATTTTGCAAAATATTTCATAAGAGTTTTACAAAGATTTTCAAAGCTTTCCTTCATAAAAGATTTTCCAAAGCCTAAATTCCCAACACCCAACTTGTAGCCTATTCCTCTAGCTTCTCTCTAGATTTTGCACACCACAATCCCAAGCTTTACATCTACATATTTGGTTCTAGGATTGTGCAAGTGAGCTTTTGTAAAGTGATCAAGTGTGATCACTCATTTCTTCTTGGAGTGAAGTTGTAGAGGCATCGGCCTCAAGGGAGCTAGTGAGCTTCGGGTGGTGTTGCGGCATCACAAGTGTAAGGGACAAGTGTGTCCTTGTATTGGCGATCCGGTGGGATCAACGATAGTAGTGAAAATCCTTCAAGTGTGAAGGCGGGGACGTAGAGCGTGGCTCGAACCTCGGAAACACATCCTTGCGTTTGCGTTTGATCAATTTTCTCTAACTCTATCTCTTTATTACTTGCACTTTTTATATTGTTTATTACTTGCAAGAATTGGTGTATTGTGCTAATTGTTTAGTTAATTTTTAATTCCGCAAAATTGCCATAATTCATATAGCCATCACCTATTCACCCCCCCTCTAGGTGATTTCAGTTTGGTGTTGATACTTGTTCCACATTTTCTTAGAAATTTCTTTTTCAGTTTAGAACTTGTATCTCATGGCTATACATGTCTTTTCCCTTCCAAAATTCAAACAAAATTATTTGAAAATTTCCTTTATCTTCAAACATTACTTTGACCCATTTTTTGGCCTAGGTTGGTCGTGAAATACACCTAGACGGGGGTAAATATGTGTACTAGCTAATTTAGGACAAATGATGCGGAATTTAAAACTCAATTGCAATACACTATGTGTAACCAAGAGTGAGCTCGAATTCTCCGTGAAGGGCTCTGGAACTACTCCTCGAGATTCCTCGTGATTAAGAGTTGAGGTGCTATATGAAGCTCTCTTGGTTCAACACAAGTGTCGGCACACACAAACTATATCTAACATATGAATATATGCAATATAAAGTAATATAAGATATAAGAAATATAGAGTAGAGAGATAGTGGATCAAACGCAAATGATAAGATATGTTTCTAGGTTCGAGCCACTGCTCTACGTCCCCGCCTTCACACAGAAGGATTTCCACTATGTCCACACAGAACCTTCCACAAATGGATCTCTACTGAGAAATTACAAATCTACACTTGGAGTACACTAATACAATCACCTCTACACAAGAGGGATAGGCACAAAGCCAAAGCAAAGAAAAGATTACAATCTTGGTGATCCAATAATCATAAACAACACTTGGTGATCATAATAGACCACAAATAATTTTTCTCACAAAAATAAGATCCTATAGATAGGATTAGATGATAGCTCAAGTGTGAGAAAACAAAGAGCTTTGAAAAGAGAATAACAAAGAAAAACACTTGAAAAAAACATTAAATAGATTTGTAAAGAAAATCAAAACCAATTTCCCAAAGACTCTCTTTTCTTTGATTTTTCCAACACTTTAAAAGAAAAATAAAAAATAAAACTTTTAGGCTCAAAAACTTCTTTTAAACTTGCTGCAAGTCACTGAAAAAGATGGAAATAAAAGCTCTCAAGAACCCTTGGTGAAAACAGCTTGAGAGAACCTCTATTTATAGGCTCTCAAGAATATAGCCGTTGGGGTCCAGAAATGGTCAATACTGACCTGTTGGTCGACCGGCCAGCGGTCATATTTATGACCGCTTAGCCACCGGTCGACCGCCCCAGGCAAATTCGCCTGCCGGTCGACCGAGCCTAAATGCTCTTTGCCTTGTCGGTAGACCGACACTGCCCGAGAGTTCGATAGTTAAAGTCGGTCGACCGCCCGGTCGACCGGCCTTACAGGCAAGGCCTAATGCATATTATTGTGCACATCGATCGACCGACCGGTCGACCGAGCTATGATTCGGTCGACCGGCCGGTCGACCGCCAGCAGGCTCAGGCTAGGGTATAGGGTTTGAAACTTGGTCTATTTAACACCCATAAAATCACATAAAATCTCATGAATTTCACAAAAATCAGTTCTTATAAATATTTGAAGAACAAATATGTGTGACAAAAAATCAACACATATTACAAATTTTTTTGAACTATTTTTGTGATATAGAAATTAAGCTTTAACCCAAAATCGGTATTTTCCAAAATACAAACTTTAAAATGAAAATTCGATTTTTCTCAAACTTGTATAAATACAAAAACAAGATATTTAAGCTCTTTTGAAGTATAGAGTGTATGGATAGAATCCAATACACATATAAAAAATATATCTATGTTTTTGAATAAATTCAAAATAAGTTTTGTTAATTACAAAACTCTAAACACATGAAATAAAATCATCAAAATATGTTTTTCCAAATGCATGAAGCATAGATGTATATAGATGAAATCTAATATACATTAAACCATGTAAACTTGTTTTGATTCTATTTATTCATGAAAATCATATATATGTATATTTGAAATCCAAAACCGGTTAAACGAAAGCCAACCGTATTGAACTTGTGTGTGTGCGAACTTGAGCATATCAACACTAGTCTATCTTTACACAAGATCTAAAACAGAAACTAAACTAAGCACAAACTGAAGTCTTTTTGTAGAACTCCTTCTCCAAGTCGACTCGATCCAAACACGATCCAAAGAGCTTGACTCTATCTGAGTGCTAGATGCGATCTTGACGCCCGAGCTCTAGAATCTATATATGTTAACTCCAAAACTCCTTTATTGAATCTAGACTCCTACTAAGATATTGATCAATAACTGAAACTATATAAACACAAAATCATTAGTAAATTAACCTTCATAAGTTAGTCATTATCAAAACTAAGGTGAAAGGCCTCTGTGCTAACAATCTCCCCCTTTTTAATGATGAAAAAACTTATGAGGTTATATATATATATATATATATATATATATATATATATATATATATATATATATATATATGCATCCATTAAGGACAGGCTTCATAGAAGCTCCCCCTTAACATATGCATAATCAATAGATATATAATGATGTGCAATGAAGCTCAATACACCAATAAAAACAAGATATATGCATAAACACATAGTAAAACATGCATATATAAACCTGAATCCTTCTCCCCCCTTTTGTTACTCATCAACAAAGGGGTGAAGACAAACAAACCATAAACATATTTTAAAAATTTGATACCAATGAACACAATCAATTGAAAGAAACAATCTTTTTATTTAATTGATACCAATAAAGAGACATGATATCAATTAAAAGTAAAAATCAAATTTTTAGGTAAATACTTCATTTTGCAATAAGGATACCAATTTGAAAATAATACCAATTTAAACTTATTGATACTAATATTGAAAATGTTAGTATATACCAAAACAAAGTGTTTTTCATTATAAAGAGCGGGAGTAAGATACCAATTGAAAAGTAAAACCAATTGAAAGATAAAACTAGAATTTTTCTCCCCTTTATGAATACCAATAAAAATAATGCATAAGCTTGTATAAGAAACTAATTGAAAAATAATTGACATTAAGGAGTAATTCAAGCTTAGTAAGAAATAATTTATGCTAAAAATGTATGGCATATATGTTTAAAACACAAGAAAAAATATTTATATATATGTATCAGAGCAAAACAATTTAGATATGATCCATATAAAAAAAAAAAAAACATGAGTATATAAAATGAATTTTGATTCTAATTGAAATCAAATTTCAGTTGACAAAACAAATGCTGATCCACTTCCAGATAAATAAAAATTTTAAGATACCAATAGTAGATTTTGATATTAATTGAATGTGAAATTGATACCAATTGTAAGTACCAATAGAAATGAAACATGAAATACATTTTGATACCAAAAAAATATAAATACCGATTGTAAATTAATGCAAAAGCTTGTGAAGATACCAATTAATATTTGAAATTAAGTCATGCTTAGCATAAACAATTTTGTGTTTTAAAGTGTGTAAGGACATTGCAAAACCAGCACAATTATGATCATATATATATGAAAAATGAAAATACCAATTGAAATTTGAAGCATACATTTATAGAAAAAAATTTAAGCATTCATACATATGAAGTATCATGAAGATCATGTGTATAACTCATAACTATCACCCTATTCATGGACAAGTTTAAAAGCTATTCTATAAGGGTATACAAGGCATGGTCGCCCATCCAACCACCCTTGGATGGTAGGGGTTTTCAAAATTATGACTTGAAAATGTTTTAGCATTTTTGAAAACTCTACCAATTGAAGAATAGAGACTAGTTTTAAAGATAAATTTGAAAACTAGTACAAAATCTTTCAAGTAAGGAATAAAACATGAATATATCCAAGAGAACATGATCATCACACAGTAATTGCCACTCAAAATCTATAAAACACAAGAGATTATCATGAATCTAATATCATGACTAAACAAGATGTAGAGTACAAAAAAAATCATGTAATAAGTATAATCATGAAGATAGGTAATGAAGCTCATATAAAATTTCTTTATAAACATGAACATCATAAAAATTCAATTTACATCAAAATAATATAAACTTCAAGACATATGTATGTTTTGTCTAAACTAGAGTATACATACATATCCCAAATATAAATGGGTCCATAATAGAATATTGCATGAAAAGCAAGTGACTCTAGGATAGACATGTATATCTAAAGTTTTGGACAAAATTAACATATACATGAAGATAAACACATTTTTATGAAAAATGTACAAAAATTGGGAATACATGTTAAGATGCAAGAATCATCAAAACAAGGTTATACAAGTGCATCTAATGGGTACAAGTGAAAAATAAAGCACAAATACATAATAATCAAATGTGGCTCACTAGTTGTACGTGTATAAATACTAGTTTTAATGAAAAGTATATCTAAACAAGTAATCAAAAATATGAAGTGCAAAATCATAAGCAAACATGATGATTAGGGTAAATGCATGTGTTTTAAAGGTAGGATATACACAATAACTAAACTATAGTGAGAACACAAAAATAATAGTCCATATAAAAATGGATCTATCTCAAAAACTATTTATGTACATCACATGTCTAATAACAATGCATTTAATATAATGAACATTAAAACCCAAGACATGCTAAAAACATTTATATGAAAGAATATAAACAAAATGGGGGTTAGAGATAGTTAACAAAACTACTGAATCAATCTCCAGGTCTCCAAACCATCGTGGTCCTTCCACCAAACATCCTTGAAGGTGATGCATCCAATATAGTGTCCATCCAGCTCAAACGCATCCACCATCAAGGCACCAATACCCTCACGTCAAGTGAGAGTTCACACCTACATCAATTACAATAGGGGTGAATTTTGGTACCCACATTTTCTTGGGTCTATGGGGGATAACACCTTTCCTAATCCAAACAAACTTATTTGCAGAATTTGAAATATTTATTCTATCGTAACAAAATTTTGCAAGGTGGCCCGTATGTCCACAATATGTACAAGTGTACACATGAGCATACATAGAATCATGTGTGTGAGCATGATGAGCATAGGTATGCCATGGTTTATGTGCATGAATATGTGGAGTATGTTTCTTTAGAAACATAGATTCCAATCGTGTGTGGTTCATGGCACATTGACTCAAAGTGAAGCCCAAATAATCTACACTATTCTTCAACATGCAAATATCATTTTCAATTGTTAAAGAAGAAGTGGAGCATTCATTTTTATTAATAGAGGGTATAACAATGGAATCATGATAAGAATAAGAAGCCAAATCATTTTTCAAAGAAATATTTTCATTTGAACCAAATTCCAATTCTTTTGAAATCAAAGTAATTTTATTTTTCAAAAAAATTATTCTCCTTTAAAATAAAATCGAGTTTTGAAGACAAAACTTCATTATTCTTCAAGACATCATCACAATCATTATTATTCTTTAAAATTTTGTTTTCTTTTAAAGCAAGGTCAGGTTGAGTTTTCAAGGAGTTTCTTTCACTTGAAATCTCAACCCTCACTTGTAAAATCATGTTTGGCTTTGAAAATAAAATAAATTTTATTTTCTTCTTTTAATTTAAAACTCTTGTTTTTCAAAGCTTTGTATTTTGAAAGCAAGTTTTCACAAAACATAAATAGTTCTTCATTTAATGCATGTGCATCCATGTTATCATCACAAGAAGAACTAGAACCATCATCTAGTTAAGTGTCCGAAATTACCTCAAGGGAGTCATTCCCTTGGACTATGGTCAGACTCTTCTCCACTAGATTCTTTCTCCATATTGTTTGTCGTTTGTAACTCGGGAGAGGTCATTGTATTTCACACTGCAAAAGTGGAATCACAATGAGAAATCATAAATAATTGATCTTTACTAAGTGTGTGCCTAAGTGCCTCTAAGACTTGTGCATTAGCCTCTATATGCTTGTTATTACCAAGATAAAATTTCTTGGTAGTGGCAAGCTAAACATGCAATCCTAGAAATTTAAGATATGCACTCATCTTAAATTTTTACAAATCAATGTTGGAACATCAAACATTGGAGGGGTAAGGAAATCCATGACTGTATAAACAAAATGTGTGCAAATGCAAATCTAGATTAGCAATCCAAGATTTCACTCCTAGGTGGTTAAACCAAATATCAGGAGCGTAGGCTCTGATACCAATTGAAATACACCTAGAGGAGGGGTGAATAGGTATACTAGCTAATCTAGGACAAATGATGTAGAATTTAAAACTCAATTGCAACATACTATGTGCAACCAAGTTTGAGCCCGAATTCCCTGTGAAGGGCTCTGAAACTACTTCTCGAGATTCCTCTTGATTAAGAGTTGAGGTGCTATATGAAGCTCTCTTGGTTCAACACAAGTGTGGGCATACACAAACTACATCTAGCATATGAAGCAATGCAAGACATAAGAGATATAGAGTATAGAGATAGTGGATCAAACACAAATAACATGATATATTTCGAGGTTGCTCTATGTCTCCACCTTCACACAGAAGGATTTCCACTATATCTACACAGGACCTTCCAGAAAGAGACTTTCACTGAGGAATTACAACTCTACACTTGAACTATACTACTCCTCTCTCAAACACAATCACCTCTATCAAGAGGGATAGGCACAAAGTCAAAGCAAAGAAAAGATTACAATCTTGGTGATCCAATGATCACAAATAACACTTGGTGATCACAATAGACAACAAACAATTTTTCTCACAAAAAGAAGATCCTATAGATAGGATTAGAGATGATAGCTCAAGTGTGAGAAAACAAAGTGTTTTGAAAAGAGAATAACAAAAAAAAATACTTGAAAAAGATACTAAATAGATTTGTAAAGAAAGATCAAAACTAATTTCCCAAAGACTCTCTTTTCTTTGATTTTTCCAACACTTTGAAAACAAAATATAAAATAAAACTTTCAGGCTCAAAAACTTCTTTTAAACTTGCTGCAAACCACTAAAAAAGATGGGAGAAAAGCTCTCAAAAATCCTTGGTGAAAACAGCTTGAGAGAACCTCTATTTATAGGCTCTCAAGAATATTGCCGTTGGGGTCCAGAAATGGTCATTTTGACTTGTCAGTCGACCGGTCGATTGACCGGCCAATGGTCATATTTCTGACCATTGAGCCATCGGTCGACCGCCCAAGGCAAATTCGCCTGCCGGTTGACCGCCCGGTCGACCGAGCCTAAAGGCTCTTTGCATTGTCGGTCGACCGCCCGATCGACCGGCACTACCCGAGAGTTGGGTAGTTACAGTCAGTCAACCGCCCGGTCAACCGGCCTTATAGGCAAGGCCTTGTTCATATTCTTGTGCACATCGGTCGACCGACCGATCGACCGGTCGACCGCCAGCAGGCTCAGGCTAGGGTATTGGGTTTGAAACTTGGTCTATTTAACACCTATAAAATCTCATAAATTCCACAAAAATCAGTTCTTTTAAATATTTAAAAAACAAATATGTGTGACAAAAAATCAACACATATTACAAACTTTTTGAACTATTTTTGTGATATAAAAATTAAGCTTTAACACAAAATCGGTATTTTCCAAAATACAAACTTTGAAATGGAAATCCGATTTTTCTTAAACTTGTATAAATACAAAAACAAGATATTTAAACTCTTTTGAAGTATAGAGTGTATGGATAGAATCCAATACACATATAAACGATATATTTATATTTTTGACAATAAATCCAAATAAGTTTTGTTAATTACAAAACTCTAAACACATGAAATAGAATCATCAAAATAAGTTTTTCCAAATGGATGAAGCATAGATGTATATAGATGAAATCTAATATATATTAAACCATGTAAACTTGTTTTAATTCTATCTATTCATGAAAATCAATATATGTATATTTGAAATTCAAAACTGGTTAAACCGAAAACCAGAACTTTTGTGTGTGTGAACTTGAGCATATCAACACTAGTCTATCTTTATACAAGATCTACAATAAAAACTAAAGTAAGCACAAACTGAAGTCTTCTTGTAGAACTCCTTCTCCAAGCCGACTCGATCCAAACATGATCCAGAGAGCTTGACTTTATCCGAGTGTTAGATACGATCTTGACACGCGAGCTCTTGAATCTACATTGTTAGCTCTAAAACTCTTTTGTTGAAGCTAGACACCTATTAAGATCTTGATCAATAACTAAAATTATATAAACACAAGATCATTAGTAAACTAACCTTCATAAGTTAGTCATCATCAAAACTAAGGTGAAAGGCCTCTAGACTAACAGGTCGATCGGGCGGTCGACCGTGCCTATTACAGGCCAGAGCGGTCGACCGCACGGTCGACCAAACCTCTGGCAATTGGGGTGTGCATGTTGTGCACATTTCCGGTGGACCGACCGATTGACAGGTCCCTTATTGCGGTCGACCGGGCAGTCGATCGATTGTAACTAGTTTGGTCTCGGTTAAGCACGGTCGACTGAGAGCTAACAGTTAAATTTTTTTGAATGGCCGGTCGACCGACCGATTGACTGACAGACTGCCAGATTGGCATTAACGACCAGTTCTTTTAAATCTGTTTTTTGAACATGTTTCTTTTGAAACATGGAAAGTTGAATTTCTGGGATCAATTTCTTCCTTTTTATACCTGGCAAAATTATTCTAAAAGTGTTTTCTTAAACCTATATAAAAGGTCATTGGGATTGAATATTTCATAACAACAAATTCTATTGAAAATCTAGTTTTTACTTTTAAAGAGAAAAAGTTTCAAGTTTTCTTTTGTGCTCTTTTTTTCAAACTTTTTAATTGAGTTTTTCTGCTCTTAAAATCTCTCTTTTCTGATTTTCACTCTCACTTACATTCTTGAGCTTCAAGTTTACATTTTACTCTATAAGTTTTTGTAAGAAAGTTGCAAAGAGAGTGTTTGTGATTCTTGATCACCCAGAGCTTGTTATCTCAATTGGTTTTGTGCTGCCTCTAGTGTAGAGGATTGAGTTGGGGAGTTGTGTACTTCGAGTGGTTGTAATTCCTTGTTCTAAGGTCTCTTTGTTGAGGATCCAATAGTGGATAGTGAAATCCTTCACGGTGGTGAAGGCGGGAACGTAGAGCGGTGGCTCGAACCTCGGAACAAATCTTTTTGTTTGTGATTGCTTTATTGTCTCCATTTACTTGTTTACCATTCATTTATCCTTGTCGATCAATAGTCATCTCAACAAGATAGAAATTGAGCACCTCAACTCTTATTTAGAGGAATCACGAGGAAAAGTTCAGAGCCCTTCACGGGGAATCCGGCTTCAAGTCTTGTTTTGAGCGATCGGTTGCATTATTTCATATTAAATTGTCTAAAATTTTCATTTGATTAGCTATTCACCTATTCACCCCCCTTTAGGTGTAATTTCAATTGGTATTAGAGCCTTGATCTCTAGATTTTGGCTTAACAATCTTAGAGAGATCCTAATTGCTAATCATTTCGTTGACATCTTAATTCTCATCCACTATAGTAAAAATGGCTGAAGATATTAAGACCCCTCCCAAGTTTGATGGCCTTAACTTTCCAATATGGAAGGTTAAGATGACCGTCTTTTTGTAATCCCTAGGAAGTCGGGTTGCAAAGGCGGTGACTAAACACTTTAGTGTACCCACTGGTGATGAGGACACTTGGTCCAAGGAGTTTGATGCCAATACAAAAGCACACTATGCATTGCTTCAAGTCTTGAACGATGACGGCATAGCTAGGATTAATCATTGCAAATCCGCCTACAAGATTTGGTCATACGTAGTGGCACTCATGAAGGAACATCACAAGTCAAGAGGGCTAAAATTGATCTCTTATGTTCCCAAACTGAAAACTTCACTATTCATGAAAATGAGTCCATAGATGATATGGTTACAAAATTTACTAAAATAACTAATGGTCTTACTTATTTAGGTGATGCCATTTGCAATGATCAAAAAGTTCAGACGGTCATTCGTGCATTTTCACCCTCATGGGAAGTCAAAGATACTACATTGAAAGAGTTAAATGACAAAGAAGAGATGGAGCTCATCGGTCTGATCGGCAACCTTAAGACCCATGAGATGGAGAGGAAGGCTAGAGAAGAAATAGCACTACAAAAAAAGAAGACAATTGCCTTCAAGTCTGCTCCCACCTTCTCCGATGATGATGAAGAAGAAGAAGATGATGAAGATCTTTCCCTCCTTGTAAGAAATGTAAGGAAGATGTACAACAAGGCAAAGATCAACAACAGGAGATGATGGCAAGGAAAGGAAGAAAAGATAATCATCTGTTTTAACTGTCGGAAACCCGGACATATCATTGCTGAATGTCCGGATATCAAAAACAAGCCATCTTCCTCAAACAAGCCAAAGATGCCATTTAAGAAGAAAGCTCTCAAAGCTACACGGGATTCAGAAAGTGATTCCGAAAAGGAGGTGGACACAGCAAACATGTGTTTCATGGCAAATGATAACACACCTAAGGTAACATCTGAACCATCCCTTGATGATTGTGATTTAACTATGGATGAATTAGAAGATACATTTGTAGAACTTTCAAATAATTATAATTTTCTAAAGAAGAAATATCTAAAAATAATAAAGGAAAATGAAGTTCTTCAATGTAAAATAATCATTCTTTCTAAAGAAAAAGATGATTTATCTTTCACTCTTTTATCTACATAAAAAGATTTTGATGCATATAAGATTTCATGTAAAGCAAAATTTTTCATGAGTTAAGGGGGAGCTTCTATGAAGCTTAATTTTAATCCATGCATATATAACTCTATGAGTTTTGTCGTCATCAAAAAGGGGGAGATTGTTGGCCCAGAGGCCCATCACTCTAGTTTTGATGATGATTAACTCATGTAATTATAGTTTACTAATAATCTTGTGTTTATATAGTTTCAGTGATTGACCAAGATATTAGTAGGTGTTTGGCTTCAACAAAAGAGTTTTGGAGCTAACACATGTGGATTCAAGAGCTCGCGTGTCAAGATCGCATCTACCACTTGGTTGGAGTCAAGCTCGTTGGATCGCTTTTAGATCGAGTCGGCTTGGAGATAAGAAGACTTCGGTTTGTGTTTAATTTAATTTGTTTAGATCTTATGTAAAGGTAGATAGTGTTGATATGCTCAAGTTCACACACACACAAAAGTTTAAAGTTTATTGGTTTTGGTTTTCGGTTTAACCGGTTTTTGGATTTTATGTCAAAAACATAGATATATATCTTACATGTATATTGGATTATATCTATATACAATATACTTCAAAGTTGTTTCAATATCATGTTTTTCTATCCATTTGAGTTTTAGAGAAAACGGTTTTTTCATTTCAAAAATTCAAGTTTTGGAAAATACAGATTTTGGTTTAAAGCCAAATTTCAATATCACAAAAATAGTTCAAATTGTTTATAATATATGTTGATTTTTGGTCACACATGTTTGGTATTCAAAGATCTTATAAGAACTTATTTTTGTGAAATTTATGTGATTTTATGGGATTTAATTGAAATTAAAAAGACAAGTTTTTCAATACCCAAAATCCCAAGCCAGACTGACTGGCGGTCGACCGGACCGGTCGACCGGACTAGTTGTTGGTCAACCAGAGTAGTCGACCGATGTGCACGAGGATGTACACATGGCCAGCCAACTCGGCCGGTCGACCGCGCGGTCGACCGACTGAAAGCACCCCACTCTCGGGTGGGGGCCGGTCGACCGGGCGGTCGACCGTTGGCACAATGGTCAGAAATATGACCGTTGTGCCGGTCGACTGGGCGGTCGACTAGAGGGCCATTTCTGCCCTTTCCAGACTGCCAACGGGCAGATTTTTGAGAGGCTATATATATGCCTTCTCTTGAGCTGATTTCAGCAAGATTTTTGAAGAGAAAATTTCCCATCTTACAAGTGTTTTTCAGCAAGAGTTTAAAAGAGTTTTTGTGATTAAAAGATCTATCTTTAATTTGTTTTTAAAGGGTTGGAAAATTCAAAAAAAAAAGTCTTTGGGAATTGGTTTTGATCTTCATTTATATTTCTATCTAGAGTTTTTTCCAAGTATTTGAAATCACCTAGAGGGGGGGGGGGGTGAATAGGTGATAATGCTAATCAATGCACAAATTAAAAATGTTATGATGCAACGATCACCCGAAACAAGATTAGAAGCCGAATACCCCGTGAAGGGCTCTGAACTCCTTCCTCGTGATTCCTCTAGATAAGAGTTTGAGGTGTGCAATGCAATCTTGTTGTATGAGTATTGATCGACAATATAGCAATGAATATAAAGCAAGTAAATATAGCAATGAATATGAAGCAAGTAAATGACACAAATAAACCAATCGCAAACACAGAGATTTGTTCCGAGGTTCGAGCACCCAGCTCTACGTCCCCGCCTTCACCCAGAAGGATTTCTAACCACTATAACTTCCACAAAAGATTACAAGCACAATGGAGTACCCAACTCCTCAATCACACTCCTCTAGTCCAGAGGTAGTGGAGCCACAAATACAAGAATATCTTGGTGATTAAAAGACCACAAACCCTCTTTTGAAAAACTTTTTCCCTTAAAAAACCCTAGAAAATAATGTGTAGGATTGAAGCTCAAATTTTGTAAGTGAAAAAGAAAATGAAATTGAAGAGAGTTTTGCACCAAAAACTTCAGTAAAAAGAGAGAATTTTGAGCACAAAAACTAAAAGCAAAAACTTCTTTTGAAAGCCTTTAAACTTGATTTCTTTTGCAAAGGATTGTTGTAATCACCTCAACCCTAATCATCCCTATTTATAGGATAAAGGTAGGGATTAAAGAGTAAACTGATATAATGAGAAATTAGGAAATATTTGACCCAAAACTAGCCCCCAAATTCATTTAGAGAAGATAACCACGTTTTAAAACGTGTTTAATAAACTAGCCGTTAGGGCTGAAATCATGCTCACGATCGACCGGCCGGTTGACCGGGTTTTCAAAAAATTTAACCGTTGCTAGCCCACGGTCGATCGCCCGGTCGACCGTCCCAAACAGAGACATGGGTGCTTTCAGTCGGCCGAAGGTCGGTCGACCGAAATGGGGTCCGGTCGACCGCCCGGTCGACCGGGAGACGTGCACACATGCACCACCCAAACGGTCAGAATCTCGGTCGACCGCCCGGTCGACCGTCCTGACCTGAAACAAGGCCGGTCGACCGTCCGGTCGACCGTAGAAGGCCAAAACAGACTCTTTTGAGGAAATAGTTTTGAAGATCTTTAAAGTTTTTCAAATTAACTTTGATCAAAACTTTGTACACTATATTTAATAGAGTTTATAAGTATTAAGATATGTTTATAAAACTATTTTATATAAAAGAGAAATATCTTTTGAAAATCGTGTGCAAAGACTAGTGTGTGGGGAAATATTGAGCTTCAACACTACACACTATCCTTTAACAAACTAAAAACTGAAAAAGAAAGTCCCTGAGCTGAGTTACACCAAGCTAGAGCCTTCTCTTCTATCAGAACGTCCTCTTGTGCCATTGCCTTTATAGCATCATAATCCTCGCAATAACTTAGAAATAGCCATTACAACTAGTACAAACCTGAAACTCATTCTAAACAACTTATTAGTACCATATAGCTTCTATGTGTTTTGTTATCATCAAAACTTAAACAAATAGAGAGTGTAACCTCTTGGGCCAACAATCTCCCCCTTTTTGATGATGACAAAACATATAGGCTATAACACAAGATATAAAAGGGAGGTAAAAACTCCCCCTCAATTATGCTATATAAAACAAGTATAAAACATACACAAACAAGTCATGAAACAACAAACCATACCATAAGATCAAAACATAAATCAAAACATAAACTACACATATTTCTCCCCCTTTTTGTCATACATCAAAAAGGGACAAATTTGCAAGAAAACTTTCTTATTCAATAACACAAACATTAAGTTCACCACATATAAAAGAAAATCTATTATAATCAAGTGGTTTAGTGAAAATATTGGCAAGTTGCAAATTCGAAGAAACATAATCAATCTCAATATCACCTTTCTCAAAATGATCTCTAAGAAAGTGATATCTAATCTCAATGTGCTTGGTCTTACTATATTGATTTGCATTCTTAGTCATATGAATAGTACTAGTATTATCACAAAATATTTTTATATGGTCATAATGCAAATCATAATCAAGGAGAGTATGTTTCATCCAAAGGACTTGTGCACAACAAGCCCCCGCCGCAACATACTCCGCCTCGGCAGTTGAGAGGGCTACCGAATTTTGTTTCTTGGAAGACCATAAAACAAGACAATTACAAAGAAATTGACATGTTCCACTAGTACTCTTCCTATCCACTCTACAACCCGCATAGTCGGCATCCGAAAAACTCGTCATTGAGAAATCTTCGATTTTCGGATACCAAAGACCCATTCCAATAGTGCCCTTAATATAACGAATAATGCGTTTTACCACAATTAAATGAGATTCTTTGGGACACGATTGGAATCTAGTACAAAGACACACACTACACATAATATCCGGCCTACTAGCCGTTAAATACAACAAACTACCAATCATGCTTCTATATAATTTTATATCAACACACTTACCTTGGTCATCCTTATCAAGCTTGGTGGTGGTAGCCATGGGAGTATTACAAATTTTTGAGTCTTCAAGTCCAAATTTTGATGAGTTCCTTGGAGTACTTGGCTTGACATTTGAATATCCTATCACGCATTTGCTTGATTTGGAGTCTAAGAAAATAGTTCAATTCACCCATTAATGACATCTCAAATTCACGTTGCATGCATTGTTCAAACTCCTTGCAAAGTAACTCATTAGTAGAACCGAAGATTATATCATCAACATATATTTGAACTATAAGAATGTCACTATCAACATGTTTAGTAAATAATGTGGTGTCTACTTTGCTTTTAACAAAATAATTTGAAAGAAGAAAATTGAAAGCCTTTCATACCAAGCTCTTGGAGCTTGTTTTAAACCATACAATGCTTTATCAAGTTTGAAAACAAAATTTAGATGAACATGATCTACAAAACTGGGAGGTTATTCAACATAAACTTCCTCATCAATAAAACCATTTAAAAATGCACTTTTTACATCCATTTGAAAATGTTTAAAATTTTTAAAAGATGCATAAGCTAGTGTGATCCGTATGGCTTCAAGCCGTGCTATGGGTGCAAAGGTCTCCTCAAAGTCAATTCCTTCAACTTGAGTGTAACCTTGGGCCACTAACCTAGCTTTATTCCTAATTACATTTCCTGACTCATCCAACTTGTTCCTAAAAATCCACTTAGTACCAATTATTGGTCTATCGTGGGGTCTAGGAACAAGGTGCCAAACTTGGTTGCGCTCAAATTGATTGAGCTCTTCTTGCATAGCTAGCAACCAATATGAGTCACCCTCGGCTTCGAGGATATTTTTGGGTTCAAAATGAGATATATGAATGCAAAATTACCACACAATTCATGGAGTTTGGAGCGAGTGGTTACCCCTTTAGATACATCACCTATGATGAGATCCTTGGGATGATTTGAAGCGTATCTCTAATCTTTAGGAAGTGGTTGTGATTGTTCCACTTCATCCTTTTGAACTTCACCAATGGGTTCTTACTTGTCATCTTGGATGGGTGAGTCCTTCAAGGATATTTTCTCCATGTCCTCACCTAATGAGTCAATCTCTACAACATTCTCAACAATATCATTAGATTCTTCAAATTTAACATGCATAGATTCTTCAATAGTATGAGATGATTTATTGAATACTCTATAAGCTTTGCTAGTACTAGAATATCCAACAAAGATTGCTTCATAAGCCTTAGCATCAAATTTACCCAAATTATCTTTAGTATTCAAAACAAAACACTTGCATCCAAAAACTTTAAAGTATGAAACATTTGGTTTTCTTAAATTATAAATTTCAAAAGATGTTTTGAAAGTATTTTTGCACAAATAAATACGGTTTGATATGTAGCATGCGGTGTTTACGGCCTCGGCCCATAAGTATTGAGGGAGCCCATATTCACTTATCATAATCCTAGCCATTTCTTGAAGAGTTCTATTCTTTCTTTCAACTACTCCATTTTGTTGTTAAGTTCTAGGACATGACATTTTATGCTTAATTCCCTTTTCATCACAATAAGTCATGAAGAGTTGGTTAACAAACTCACCACCTCTATCACTTCTTATCCGTAAAACCGAAAATCCTTTTTCTTTTTCAACTCTTTTACGAAAAATCTTAAAATGCGAAAAAGTTTGATCTTTATGCTCCAAAAAGAAAACCCAAGTGAAACGAGAAAAATCATCAATTAAAACAAAAAAATATCTACTTTCATTTAAGCTTTTAGTTTTAGTTGGTCCAAAAAGATCCATGTGAATCAATTCTAATGGCCTAGTTGACATGATATCCTTGATTGGTTTGAAAGAAGACTTGGTTTGTTTTCCAAGTTGGCACGCACCACAAATGCGGTCTTTTTCAAACTTCAAACAAGGAATACCCTTCACCAATTCCTTAGAATTAATTCTAGCAAGATGATCAAAAGATGCATGTCCTAATCTTCTATGCCAAAGCCAAGAAATCTCATCAAAAGCATTCAAGCATTTAGTAGAACAATTCAAATTAAGCATGTCAATAATATAGACATTATTTTCACGAAATCCAGTGAGAATACAATCATTGGTTTTACAATCAAAAATTTTACAAGAAGATTCATCAAACACAACTTTGAGACCACGATCACATAATTGACTTATACTAAGCAATTTATGTTTAAGCCCATCAATAAGAACAACATTTTCTATTAAAGGAGATGCACCAATCTTAATGTTACCTATACCGATGATGGTGCCCTTGGAGTCATCTCCGAAGGTGACGGTGCCACCTTCATCGTACCTTGATAGGGTTGTGAAGTTGTTGATGTCCCATGTCATATGCCTTGAACAACCACTATCAAGGTACCACTGCTCCTTACGTCTTGGAGCCTTGGTGTGTACCTACATCAAATAATTTAGGACTTGATTTTGGTACCCATATTTTCTTTGGTCCTAGAGAGTTAGTGTTTCGAACCCAAACAAGATTATTTGTCCTATTTATATGATCATAGCAAAATTTAGCCAAATGGCCATTCCGGCCACAATAAGTACAATTATAAATTCTATCATATTTAAAAGCATAATGAGCATGTGGCTTACGAACATGTGAATTGTGAGCATGAGTAGTTTTAACATGAGTGTCATGTGAAGTGTTGGCATGATGAGCATGTTAAGTATTTGCATGAGTAGTTTTATCATTTTTATCATGTGGAGTGTGCATATGCTTCTTTGAAAACATTTCTTGTAATTTAGTATTGTTAAAAGCACATTCCTTTACAACATTTTCAAAATCATTGATTTTAGTTTTTAACAAGGATAATTCATTTTCATCAATTTTTGGAAATTTTGCTTTACATGCAACTCTATAAGCATCAAAATCTCTTTTTGTTGAAATAAGATTAGAAGAAAGTTCATCCTTTTCTTTTGAAGAAATTGCAAGTTAATTTTTAAGCATCTCAATTTCCTTTTTCAATTTTGAATATTCTACCTTTTTATCCTCAAAACTTTCAGAAAGTTCAACAAAAGCATGTTCTAACATTTCTCTACTTATTTCACTTTCTTCATCAAGTGGTTGAGAAGTTACCTTGGGTGTGTTTTCCATGAAACACATATTTGCCGTGTCGACTTCATCTTCGGATTCACTTTCCGAATCCCAAGTGGCTTTGTATACCTTCTTTTCAACCGGCCTCTTTTGCTTCAAGGAGGAGATCATCTTTTTCTTGAAATCTGGACAATCGGCCATGATGTGTCCGGGTTTCCGACAGTTGTAGCATATGATCCTTTTCTCCTCCTTCCCTTCCCATTGTCTTCTATAGTTGAGTTTATTCTTACGATATATTCTCTTTACATTTCTTACAAAGAGAGATAGCTCTTCATCATCTTCTTCATCTTCTTCATCATCATATTTTGAGGAGGAAGACTTGAAAGCTATTGACTTTTTCTTTTGAGGTACCGCATCTTCTCTAGCCTTCTTCTCCATCTCATGAGTCTTAAGGTTTCCGATAAGACTTATGAGCTCCATCTCATCTTTGTCATTCAACTCCTTTAAGGTGGTAGCTTTGATTTCCCATGACGAAGGAAGAGCACGAATCACTTTACGCACCTTTTGGTCGTTGCTTATATCATCACCTAGAGAAGAAAGAGTATTTGTAATCTTAGTAAACTTTGTAATCATAACATCAATAGATTCATCTTCTAGCATTTTAAAACTTTCATATTGAGAACGCAATAGATCTATTTTAGCTCTCTTGACTTGTGATGTTCCCTCATGAGTGACCAATAAGTGTTGCCAAATCTCAAAGGCGGATTTGCAATGGATAACTCGTGTTAAGTCATCCTCATTCAAAGATAAAAGTAGGACATTCTGAGCCTTTGAATTAGCTTCATATTCCTTGAAGGTAAGTTCGGACCAAGTGTCCTCCTCACTTTCGGGTCTACTATAAGGCTTGGTCAAGGACTTAGCAACTGACTACCTAGAGATTGTAAAAAAATAGTCATCCTAACTTTCCATATGGGAAAGTTGAGTCCATCAAATTTGGGAGGGGTCTTAATGTTGTCGGCCATTTTTACTAGTGAAAGAATGAAGATATGAAAATTGTGATTAACAAATTTTAGGATCTCTCTAAGGATGTGAAGCCAAAAACTAGAGTCCTAGCTCTGATACCAATTGAAATCACCTAGAGGGGGGTGAATAGGTGATAATGCTAATTAATGTACAAATTAAAAATGTTATGATGCAACGATCACCCGAAACAAGATTAGAAGCCGAATATCCCGTGAAGGGCTCTGAACTCCTTCCTCGTGATTCCTCTAGATAAGAGTTTGAGGTGCGCAATGCAATCTTGTTGTATGAGTATTGATCGACAATATAGCAATGAATATAAAGCAAGTAAATATAGCAATGAATATGAAGCAAGTAAATGACACAAATAAGCCAATCGCAAACACAGAGATTTGTTCCGAGGTTCGAGCACCCAGCTCTACGTCCCCGCCTTCACCCAGTAGGATTTCTAACCACTATAACTTCCACAAAGGATTACAAGCACAATGGAGTACCCAACTCCTCAATCACACTCCTCTAGTCCAGAGGTAGTGGAGCCACAAATACAAGAATATCTTGGTGATCAAAAGACCACAAACCCTCTTTTGAAAAACTTTTTCCCTTACAAAAACCCTAGAGAATAATGTGTAGGATTGAAGCTCAAGTTTTGTAAGTGAAAAAGAAAATGAAATTGAAGAGAGTTTTGAACCAAAAACTTCAGTAAAAAGAGAGAATTTTGAGCACAAAAACTGAGAGCGAAACTTCTTTTGAAAGCCTTTAAACTTGATTTCTTTTGCAAAGGATTGTTGTAATCACCTCAACCCTAATCATCCCTATTTATAGGATAAAGGTAGGGATTAAAGAGTAAACTGATATAATGAGAAATTAGGAAATATTAGACCCAAAACCATCCCCCAAATTCGTTTAGAGAAGATAACCACGTTTTAAAACGTGTTTAATAAACTAGCCGTTAGGGCTGAAATCATGCTCACGGTCGACCGGGTTTTCAAAAAATTTAACCGTTGCCAGCCCACGGTCGACCGCCCGGTCGACCGTCCCAAACAGAGACATGGGTGCTTTCAGTTAGCCGAAGGTCGGTCGACCGAAATGGGGTCCGGTCGACCGCCCGGTCGACCGGGAGACGTGTACACATGCACGCACCCAAACGGTCAGAATTCCGATCGACCGCCCGGTCGACCGTCCTGACCTGAAACAAGGCTGGTCGACCGTCCGGTCGACCGTAGAAGGCCAAAACAAACTCTTTTGAGGAAATGGTTTTGAAGATCTTTAAAGTTTTTCAAATTAACTTTGATCAAAACTTTATACACTATATTAAATAGAGTTTATAAGTATTAAGATATGTTTATAAAACTATTTTATATAAAAGAGAAATATCTTTTGAAAATCGTGTGCAAAGACTAGTGTGTGGGGAAATATTGAGCTTCAACACTACACACTATCCTTTAACAAACTAAAAACTGAAAAAGAAAGTCCCTGAGCTGAGTTACACCAAGCTAGAGCCTTCTCTTCTATCAGAACGTCCTCTTGTGCCATTTGCCTTTATAGCATCATAATACTCGCAATAACTTAGAAATGGCCATCACAACTAGTACAAACCTGAAACTAATTCTAAACAACTTATTAGTACCATATAGCTTCTATGTGTTTTGTTATCATCAAAACTTAAATAAATAGAGAGTGTAACCTCTTGGGCCAACAGTATTTTCTTTGTGATTTTAATTTTCAAACTCTTTGTTTTCTCACACTTGAGCTATCTATCTATCCTATCTATTAGGATCATTGTTTTGTGAGGAAAATTGGTTTGTGATCTTTGAGATCACCAAGAGTTGTAATCATCCTTTGCTTGTGGCTTTGTGCCTTTCCATCTAAGTGTAGAGGAGGTTGTGCAATTGGGTTTGTTGGTATCCCTCTAAGTGTAGAGCTGATTGTGGAGGTTGTGTTCGTATCCCTCTAAGTGTAGAGGTGATTGCGCCTGTTTGGCTTTATGCCTATCCCTCTAGTGAGAGGTGATTGTTGTTTGTCTTTGTGCCTATCCCTCTATTGAGATGTTGATCTTGTGTGGCTTTGTGCCTTGCCTCTTGTGTAGAGGTTGTTGTTGTTTGAGAGAGGCGTTGTGTACTCTCCAAGTTTGTATTACCCAAAACCTTAGTGGAGGTTCCCTCTGTGGGAAGTCCTGTGTGGACGTATTAGTGAAAATCCTTCTCTGTGCAGGCGGGGACGTAGAGCTGGGTGCTCGAACCTCAAAATATATTTTTGTGTTTTCGTTTAATCCACTATCTCTAACTCTCTCTCTTTTACCTTACACTGCATCATATTGTGTTGGCCCAGAGGCCCTTCACTCTAGTTTTAATGATGATTAACTCATGTAGTTATAGTTTACTAATAATCTTGTGATTTTTAGTTTCAAATATTTGATCAAGATTTTAGTAGGTGTTTGCTTTAACAAAGGAGTATTGGAGCTAACACATGTAGATTCAAGAGCTCGAGTCAAGATCGCATCTAGCACTCGGTTGGAGTCACGCTCGTTGGATCGCGTGACTTCGGTTTGTTTAGCTTAGTATGTTTAGATCTTGTGTAAAAATTAGATAGTGTTGATATGCTCAAGTTCACACACACACACACAAGTTTCCAGTTTATTGGTTTTAGTTTTTCGGTTTAACCGATTTTGGATTTCATGTCAAAAACATAGATAGATATATTTATGTATATTGGATTCTATCCATATACAATATGCTTCAAAGTTGTTTCAATATCATATTTTTGTATTTACATAACTTTTGGAGAAAACAGTTTTCCATTTCAAAAATTCAAGTTTTGAAAAATACCGATTTTGGTTTAAAGCCTAATTTCTACATCACAAAAATGGTTCAAATAGTTTGTAATATGTGTTGAATTTTAGTTACACATATTTGTATTTCAAAGATCTTATAAGAACTTATTTTTATGAAATTTATGTGATTTTATGGGATTTAATTGAAGTTAAAAAGACAAGTTTTCAATATCCTAAAACCCTGGCTAGACTGCTCTGGCGGTCGACCGGATCAGGAGTCAGTCGATCGTCTCGGTCGACCGATGTACACGAGGACATACACATGGCCAGCCACTTTGGTCGGTCGACCGCGCGGTCGACCGACTGGAAGCACCCCACTCTCGGGTGGGGGCCGATCGACCGGGCGGCCGACCGATGGCTTTGGCCCGGTCGACCGGGCGGTCGACCGGAGGCACAACGGTCACAAAAATGATCATTGGCCGGTCAACCGGGCGGTCGACAGGAAGGGCAATTCTGCCCTTTCCAGACTGCCAACGGGTAGATTTTCTGGAGGGTTATAAATAGCACCCTCCTTGGCTGATTTCACCTAGATTTTAGAAGAGAAAAATTCCTATCTTTTAAGTGTTTTTCAGCAAGAGTTTTTGTGGTTAAAAGATTCATCTTTATTTGTTTTTAAAGGGTTGGAAAAATCAACAAAAGGAGAAGTCTTTGTGATTTATTTTTAATCTTCATTTTTTTTTTATCCTAGAAGTTTTCTCAAGTATTTTTCTTTGTGATTTTCATTTCCAAACTCTTTATTTTCTCACACTTGAGCTATCTATCTATCCTATCTATTAGGATTATTATTTTATGAGAAAAATTGGTTTGTAGTTTATTGAGACCACCCAGAGTTGTAACCCTTTCTTTTACTTTGGCTTTGTGCCTTTCCCTCTAAGTGTAGAGGAGGATGTGCAATTGGGTTTGTTGGTATCCCTCTTAGTGTAAAGGTGATTGTGGTTGTTTGGCTTTGTGCCTTGTCCCTCTAGTGAGAGGTGATTGTGTTGGCTTTGTGCCTAGCCTCTTGTGTAGAGGTTGTTGTTTGAGAGAGGAGTTGTGTACTCCAAAGTTGTATTATCTAAATCCTCACTGGAGGTTCCCTGTGTGGGAAGTCCTGTGTGGACGATATAGTGAAAATCCTTCTGTGTGAAGGCGGGGACGTAGAGCTGAGTGCTCGAATCTTGAAACATATCTTTGTGTTTGTGTTTGATCCACTATTTCTAACTCTCTCTTTCATATTGTGCATTACATCATATTGTTCATATCATATATATCCTTGGTTTTGATTGTGTGACATACTTGTATTCAACCAAGAGAGCTTTACATAGCACCTCAACTCTTATTTAGAGGAATTTAGAGGAGATAGTCCAGAGCCCTTCACCGGGAATTCGGCTACACTTTTTAGTTACACAAAGTGTGTTGCAATTTAGTTTTAATTTCGCATTATTTGTCATTAAATTAGCCATACATCTATTCACCCCCCCTCTAGGTGTACTTACAATTGATATCAGAGCCTACGCTTCTGATATTAGGTTTAACAACCTAGAAGTAAGATCTTGGTTAGCTAATCTATATTTATATTTGCTCACATATTTGTTTACACACACTCATGGATTTCATGACCTCTCCTATGTTTGATGTTTCCAACAACGATGTATGAAAGATTAAAATGAGTGCTTATTTAAAAGCCCTAGGTTTGCATGTTTTCCTTGCCGCTACCAAGAAATCCTATCTTGATAATAGCAAGCATATAGAGGCCAATGCACAAGCCCTGGAGGCACTTAGGCAAGCATTAAGCAAAGAATATTTGTGTATGATTTCTCATTCTGATTCCGCTTTTGCAGTATAGAACACTTTGACCTCTCCCAAGCATCAAATGCCAAAATATGTGGAGGAGGATGAGGATGAATCCGAACAAGCTTGCTGCACGGTCCTAGGAAATGACTCCCTTGAGGTAAATTTAGAAACTCATCTAGATGATAGTGCTAGCTCTTCTAGTGATGATTATGATGATATGGATGCCGATGCTTTCAATGAAGAGCTTTCCATTGCTTGTGAAAACTTGTTAGAAAAATACCAAGTTTTGAAAAAGAAAAGATAAATTAAATAAAGAAAATAAGGATTTATTTTTAAAACTTGATTTGGCTTTACAAGAGAAGGTTGAGATTTCAAATGAAAGGGACTCATTGAAATCCCAATTTGAACTTGCCCTAAATGAAAACAAAATTATGAAAAATAAAAATGATTGTAATGATGTTTTGAAGAAAATTGATATTTTGTCTTCAAAACTTGATATTATTTTAAAAGAAAATGATTCTTTGAAAAAAAAATTATTTCTATTTCAAAAGAACTAGATTCAATTTCAAAAGAAAATAAATCTTTGAAAATTGATTTGTTTTCACATGTTTGCCATGCTTCACCATCTAGTATACCTATTTTATGCTTCACTTCTTCTTCTATTATTGAAAATGATATATGTACTTTAAAGAAGAGTGTTGATTGTTTGGGCTCCACTTAAAGCCAATGTGCCATGAACCACACACGATTGGAATCCATGTTTCACAAGAAACATGCTCCTCCTATGCATGCACACAAACCACGGCATACACATGCTTCCCACGTTCATACATATAACACCATGTTTGCTCATGTGTACACATGTACACATTGTGGACGTAAGGGCCACCTTACAAAATTTTGCTATGATAGAATAAATGATTCAAATTTTACAAATAGATATGTTTGGGTTAGGAAAGGTGCTAACCCCTATGGACCCAATAAAGTATGGGTACCAAAACCCACTCCTATTTTATTTGATGTAGGTGTGGGCTCTCACTCGATGTGAGAGCATTGGTGCCTTGATGGTGGATGCGTTCCGAGCTAAACGGTGACAATTTTGGATGCATCACTTTCAAGGAGAGTTTGGTGGGAGGACCACCATGGTTTGAAGAACTAGAGATAAACCCTATTAGTTTTGGTAACTATCTCTAACTCCCATTTAGTTTACATGCTTTCATATTATTGATTTTTAGCATGTTTTGTTTTTCAATGATTATTATGTTTTAATGCCATGTCAATTAGACTTATGACATACATGTATAGTAATTGAGATACACCCATGTTTATATGGAATCATATTTTGTGTTCTCACTATAGTTTAGCTATTGTGTATATCATAACTCTAATAGCATGTGCATTTACATAATGATCAAATTGGTTTTTTGCACTTCATTGTTTTGATTACTTATTTAGATGTAATTTTCATTAAAATTTGTATATATACTTGTATAACTAATGAGCCACATTTGATTTTTGTATTTTTGTGCTTAATTGCTCATTTGTACTCATTAGATGTACTAGTATAGTCTAGTCTTGATGATTCATGCATTTTAACTAGTATTCCCTATATTTTGTACATGTTTTTCATGATAATATGTTTAGCTTCATGTATATGTCAATTTTGTCAAAACTTTAGATATACATATATATCTTTGAGTCATTTTCCTTCATGCAAATTCTTTTATGGATTCATTTATGTTTGGGATATGTATGTATACTTCTAGTTTAGATAAAACATACATATGCCTTGAGTTTATATTATTTTGATGAAAATTAAATTTTCAAGTTTTTCATGTTTATAAAGGAATTTCATATGAGCTTCATTGCTTATTTTCATGATTATGCTTTTCACATGATTCTTCTACACTCACATTACTTGATGTTTTCTCATGACCTTATTTTCATGAGTCTTATATGTGTTTTATATAACTTGAGTGTCATAAAATGCATGCTTCATGAAATATATGATTTGATTTCATGCTTTGAAGAATTTATAACTAGTTATTTCAAAATTATCTTAAACTAGTTCATATTCTTCATTTGGTAGAGTTTTCAAACTTGTTAAATTATTTTCAAATCCTATTTTAGAAAACTCCTACCTTCAAAGGGCGGATGATGGGCGACCATGCCTTGTATGCCTAATTGAGAATCTATTTAAACATGTGCATGAAAGGGAGGTAGTATGAGTTATACAATTAATCCTCATATTTTTCAATTGGTATCACAATTGATATTTTTTTTGTATACTCATATGTGTTTTCTATATATGTATGCTTTAAACTTTAAATAGTATCAATTTCGATTGGTATTTATATTTTCATACATACATATATGAGTTGATTGTGCTTACAATATTTTTACATCCCAAAGCACAAATTATGTTTATGCTAAGCTTGATTTACTCCTTAATGATAATTATTTTTCAATTGGTGTCTTATACAAGCTTATGTATTATTTTCATTAGTATTTCATAAAGGGGGAGAAAATTTATTTTTTAACTTTCAATCGGTTTTATTTTCAATTGATATTTTACTCCCACTCTTTATGATGAAAAAGGATATTATTCAATTGGTTTCTTACTTTCCAATTGGTATCCTACGCTCCTAATGAAAAATATTTTCAATTGGTATCAAAATTTTCAAAATACTTTCAATTGGTATTAATATTTACAATTGGTATCATGATTTAATATATATATGTTTCAATTGGTATCAAAAACACACAATGTTTCATTTTCTATTGGTATCAAAAGTTTACAAGATATTTTCAATTGGTATCTTTTGGTATCATAAAAATTTTGTTTATTTTCAATTGGTAGCATGATGTTTTGATATTTATTTCTTATATGCAATGGAAGCTTAACATCTTCTCTATATATAGATTCATGTTGAGTGTATCTCATATTGAGGAGCTTAACCGCTCTTCTCTATGTCTTACACGTGTGTAGGGGGAGCTTCACATCTCCTTTTATACATTATATATTATGTTTTATGTGGTTAGGGTTTAGTCATCTCTTTCCATATAAATGCATGTATACAGGGGGAGTTAACTTTACGTCTCTCCTCTTCATGAATGTATATATCATATATAACTTTGTTGTTTGATTTATGCAAAAAGGGGGAGAAATATTATTTATGCCCTTTATTGTTTGTTTTGAGTTTTTATTAATGCCCATTTGTTGATGAATTGACAAAAAGGGGGAGAAATATTTTAGAGTTTTATATGCCTGTTTAAAAAAGGGGAGAAGTACTTGATGAGTTTATATATGCATGTATGCATGTTTATTTCATTTTCTTATTTTATACAAAAAGGGAAAAAGAATTTTTGAGACTTTATATATGCAAGTTTATTTTTTTTCAATTGGTATCAAAGCATATATGTTTTGTTTATGCAAAAAGGGGAGAAGTATTCTTCATTTATGCATATTTGTGTTGAGCATTCATTGAATATCTTTATGTTTATTGCTATGCATGAGTTAAGGGGGAGGTTCTATGAAGCTTAACTTTAATCAATGCATATATAACTCCATGAGTTTTGTCATCATCAAAAAGGGATAGATTGTTGGCCCAGAGGCCCTTCACTCTAGTTTTGATAATGATTAACTCATGTAGTTATATTTTACTAATAATCTTGTGATTTTTAGCTTCAGATATTTGATCAAGATTTTAGTAGGTGTTTGGCTTCAACAAAGGAGTTTTGGAGCTAACATATGTAGATTCAAGAGCTCGAGCGTCAAGATCCCATCTAGCACTCGGTTGGAGTCATGCTCGTTGGATCGCGTTTGGATCGAGTCAGCTTGGAGACAAGAAGACTTCGGTTTATTTAGTTTAGTATGTTTAGATCTTGTGTAAAGATTAGATAGTGTTGATATGCTCAAGTCCACACACATATACGAGTTTTGAGTTTATTGGTTTTCGTTTTTCGTTTTAACCGATTTTGGATTTCATGTCAAAAATATAGATAGATATCTTTATATGTATATTGGATTCTATCCATATACAATATGCTTCAAAGTATTTTCAATATCATGTTTTTGTATTTTAAAGTTTTGGAAGAAACGGTTTTCCATTTCAAAAATTCAAGTTTTGAAAAATACCGATTTTAGTTTAAAGCCTAATTTCCATATCACAAAAATGGTTCAAATAGTTTGTAATATGTGTTGAATTTTAGTCACACATATTTGTATTTCAAAGATCTTATAAGAACTTATTTTTGTGAAATTTATGTGATTTTATGGGATTTAATTGAAGTTAAAGAGATAAATTTTCAATATCCTAAAACCCTGGCCAGACTGCTCTGGCGGTCGACCGAACGGTCAACCGGACTAGGAGTCGGTCGACCGTCTCGGTCGACCGATGTGCATGAGGACGTGCACATGGCCAGCCACTTTGGCCAGTCGACCGCGCGGTCGACCGACTGAAAGCACCCCACTCTCGGGTAGGGGCCGGTCGACCGATGGCTTTGTCCCGTGTTTTCCATTGATTTTGCGAAGGGAAAACTTACAAAAAAAAGGTATCGAGGAGCCAAATTACAAGTAATTCTTTGCAGTAAGAAGATTACAGGTAGATCTCCTCTGAGATTTCTGGGAAAGTGTGCGGTAGGAACCTGATCAGCGCTCGATCACTTTATCCCTTTGACGATACGATCGATCAGACAATCGGACTGCTGCCTGATGGGATTCCCTTCTCGCCTAGTTCGGGAAATCGGAGAACAGAAGGTCGGTAGAGCCCTCTTATTACTTCTCGAGCTGCCTCCGCTTGAGAATTCCTTCTCGCCTGATTCCGGAGATTCCTTGAGAGGGAGGAAGATCTTAGGGTATTAGCACCCTGATTAGAGAAGTAATTCTTTGAATTCTTGGAAGAAAGAGAGTAGATCTCCGATCTCCTCTCTATCCTTAGCCGTCTCTCCTCTCTTTTTTCCTCTTCCTCTCTGTATGCCTCTGGTAGGCTATTTATAAGGAGGAATAGGGGTATAATTGCCCTGAAAATCTGGAAACAGATTGAGTCAATCTGTTTTACATCTGGAACGTAGCCTCGTCGCGAGGCTAGAAACAGCTTTCGCGAAGCTAGGAATAGCAAGTAGCGCTGACCTCTTGATCTGCTCTGCTAAATGAGGGATACTCCCTTAATTCTTTCCAAATAACTGAAAGATCTCCCCTGATCTCCTCATCTTATTGGGAGAGTCAAAAGATTATGGCAAGCAACTGCCAAATTTGATCTTAATTAGATTTGATCTCAATTAGATTTGATCTCATCTAGAGATTTGATTGATCAAAGGTGACCATAAAAGACCCGCAGTGGAGTCGTTGCGTTGAGCTCATGGCGGAGCTGGGAGAAGCATCTGGCGAAGTTAAAAGAAAGCTCTTCAGCGGAGCTGGGTAAGACTTGCAGCGAAGCTACCAGTCAACCTTTTGCGCAGCTGCGTGGAGCTTCGAGCGAAGTTAACTTTTTGCGGAGTTAACTGAACATTTTCGGGCGAAGCTATAAGTTAGCTCGCAGCAAGGCTGTGAAGGAGCTTCCTGCAATGCTAAGCAACTTTGGTTTCTCACGCGAGACTTATCTCATGGGCTCGTACGAGACTAAGTGTTGAGCTAACTTAGTATCCCTGGACCTGCTTGGGCCTTCTCATGGACTTTTAAGGACGACCTCGGCTTACTGTCTGCTTCACTGGATCAGTAGAGTCCAAGTTGCTGATTCGTCCCCTTTAAGATGAATGAAGAACTGACCGTTGGTTTGTCTGCCACTTGTCTTTTGTAGATGTCAACAAGTTAGACCTTGTTCAGGCCAGCTAGGAATCTTGTCTTTTTTAGAGTGTCAACAAGACCCCCTTCAAAGTTTTCGTAAGTCTGCAATGGAATGGTTCAGACTCCGAAATACTTTGAACTGCTTTGATTGATGGTATGTGAAATGCGAACGTCACCATAGTGGTTGAGTTCAGCTTCGCTTTCAACCCTGCTTTCGGATTGGAATAAGTTCGCCAAGGGATCGTGTAGATTCGCGATTCTGGGTAGCTTCGCATTTGGGTAGCTTCGCGTCTGGATAGTTTCGCGTTCGAGCCTCCCGGAGTAGCTTCGTTTAAATCGGGATTGGAACAACATTCCTTTCCCAAGGCTAACCGCTTTTTGTGAGTTACGAGAGGGATTGCTCCCTTTTCCGAGGTTAGAATAACTTCTCTTGCATTTAACGAGGGAGGCTATTCCCTCTCTCGAGGCTAAGCATTTAAATGCTTTAATTTCGCCCGGCTCCTAAGCTTAAAGGGTCAGCGGCGTGGTCAGGCCATGAGGCCTATAAATAGGACACTTGAAGTCCTTTTCAGAGAAACATACTTTTCTCTTTCTGAAAAGTCTATTCGTGACATCTCCTCGTTGCCCAGGAAAGGCGACTGAAATAGTGGGGATGCCCACTCTGGTCACTAACCAGCCAAGAGCTGGTGAGTCTCGGTCATCCAAAGACTTTACCAATGGATTAGTGACTTTAGGGAGTTTATCTCCCTTAATTTTCTTAGCTTTACCAGCTATTACAGGGATTGACTCCCCTTGGTCTTTGCATTTGGCTGACTTTCAGAAAAGGGCTTCAACCCTATTTTTCAGCTTTTCGGTGAAGCTAGCATTCTTGCTCTTTTCATGCAGGGTCGCTGCCTTGATCTGTCTGCCAGTTAAATCTGCCATATAGGCAAGGCTTAGGACTTGGTCCTTTTAAGGTTGAGCCAGACTTGCCAGATAGGTGGGGTCAAGACTGTGTCCCTCTGGGCCAGTCTGGCCTAACCATATAGGCGAGGTTAGGACTTGGTCCTTTTTGAGGCTTCTCCAGCCTAACTGCCTTGGGCGGGGTTAAGACTTGGCTTATGCTAAACTAGTCTGTCATTACTGTGCAAGCGAGGCTATCCTATGCTTAGTTGAAATTCGTCTTGAAGGCACAACTGGACAGCTTCGCCCAAAGAATTTTGACGTAGCATTCCACCCTCCTTTTGATTTAATGCTAACTTGCTTCCTGTTTGTGTTGCAGTGAACTATGCTCGCCAATCTTTCATCTTGATGAAAGAGACCAAAAACTTGCCTCTTGATCTTCAAGTTGAAACTTTGATCCTAAGCAGGAGGAACATACTAGAGCAGCTGATGCGTGTTCCAAAAAGAGGTTGGCAGTTGCTTATCCGAGATGATCCTCTTCGGGAAGGGGTTGGTAGTCGCTTATCCGAGATGATCCACTTCGGGAAGGCGGACGTCACCAGTAAGGTCTTGGATCCTTCCTTTGCCAATTTTGATCAAAGAAGATCCAGCTTTCTGGTGGCACCCAATCCCTTGCCAATTTTAATCAAAGAAAATCCAGCTCCTTAATGGCAAAATCTGCCATTAAGCGAAGGATTACGGCCTTGTGCAGGAGGAAGACCTTTCGTGTCCAGTTGGTTTGGCTTATCACCTTGGAAGTAGATAGGACAACTTGTAAGCCTTTGGAGCAAAGATTCTGTTGTGTGAGAGACAATCTTGATGTAGTGTCAATGTATCTTCCCATTTGAATCAATAAAATTATTTATTTTTCGCTTGTCTACTTTGTTCCCCTCCTTTTCGATTCGAGAACACCTGAAGTGGACTAGCTTAAGTAAGTCTTTCTTTAGGAGGAAATGAGAGCTCTTAGCGGAGCTAAACTTCCAGTGAAGCTGAAGACAGGTTTTCAACTAAGTCAGGAACAAGTTTCTGGCGAAACTAACACGGAATTTCCGCGAAGCTAGAGTGGGCTCTTAGCGGAGCTAAGGCACGTTTCTCAGCAAAGTTACTCAAGCGTCGCACGAGGCCAACGCTGAACTCCAGCGAAGTTGGCCCTTAGCGGAGCTGGCAGTCTGGCTTCTCGGGAAAGCGCTTACGCGCCGTTTCAAATTAATTTGAAACGACCGCCTGCGCTCCTCTTGAGGAGGCAAAATTTAGGCAATCATCAGCCTATAAAAGCCCGATTGGGCTGAAAGAGAAAGAATTACTTCTCTTTGAATTTTCAGAGAAAATAAATCACTTTTTCTTCCTTCTTCTTCGTTTGATATTTTAAGAACTTTTTCAGTTCTTCCATGGCTCCCAAAAGACGAGCAGGCAAAGAGGCAGCGATCTCTGCGACGGAGGGACCTCCTCCTCCTCCGGTCATTGAGCGCCCCATTGCGGGTAGGGATTTTTCCTTTTTACTCAGAGATTTTCATCTCTTTTTGAAGCCAAAATTTTTGGCTATTTCATGATGAATCTAGAATGATTCATTGTGATCCAGTGATATCAGGGAGTTCAACTCCCTTAATTTTCTTTACCGAATTTTTAGGGGATTTAATTCCCTTAATTTCTCAACTGGAAATTTAGGAACCGAATGGTTTCTTCTCCAAGCTTCTATGCGAAGCTAACCCTTAGGCGGTTCACATACTGTTGAATAACAGGATGCGAAGCTAGCCTTCAAAGCACAGCTGGAAAAGGACTTTAAAGCCCTTAAAATGATTTTAGGCAGCAGTGTCCTTCTGGCGAAGTTAGCCTTGGGGCTTCATCGCGTTCTGTTATCCGAGGCCAAGCTTTCAGGGCTAAGCTAACAATTAGGTGTTTTCTGCATTCTGCCTTCATGCAGAGTGCGGAGCCAAGCTGCAGTTGCGAGCTGAGCTTCGGGGCGAAGCTAATGCTAGGCTCGCTTCGCTCGGGGATCGAAGCTATGTCTTGGCAAAAATTATTTTTCTTGCCTTAGCTTTCTTCAGCAAATGAACTAATATAGTTTCTTCTTATTTTTGCAGTGCACTATACTCCTGATCCTCTGAACAGTCTCTTTGGAACAGCCAGGGGGCTGGACGGCAATGTTAGCCTACAGTTCCAAGGGCAGGCTTCACTATTCAGTGAGCGGAGTGCTCCCGGTCGGGATACCCTTATATATGCTGGAGATCAGCGTAATATGAGGAGCATCTTAACTACTGCTCCCCTTGAGGATTCTGACCGAAAAATCTATCGGAAGCCCGGCTTCATGTTTAGGGATGCAGCGTCAGATACCGATCATCAGCTGCTAGTCGGAGAAGGGCAGTGGATTTTCAATCTGGATGGCGAGAAGTATTATCTCCCGTCTAGCAAGCGTCATTTTTCACTATCTTTCTTCCAATACATGACGAGGGCTCGGAAGATGCAGTGGCCAGTGACTCGGACTACCGACTCTATTCACGTGGGGAAATTGATAGCTTAGCCTCCTGGTTATACAAGGGCGGGTCCTCCTCGCTGCATATTGGGTCTCCACCCTGGGAACATACTTCCGGACATCCCAGTGGGAGAAAGTCCCGCGGTGGCTTAGACTTTGAAAATCAGTTCTTCAAGGCTCATGGTAATTATCCAGCTACTGATTTCAGGACCCCTGGGTGGATTCACCCCCCAAGGCCTGGTGGAGAGACCTGACCTTATATGTCTTGGCCCATTTTGAGGAGGATCTGGAGAGACTGGGCTCTACGAGGCCGTCAGGGCGACCTGTTACGACATCTAGATGAGCCTAGCGAACTTCTACGCCATCTTTGAGTTATACTGTCCAACTACAGGGACTTTCTTCACCCTGTAGGTGAATTGGGCATGGCTTTACACGAGATGTGAAAAGTCTTTACTCTAACATTGGGATCTCTCCCATATGAAGAATATTTCCCGTGCGAGGTGGAATTGGCACTTCTGGAGAAACAGGAGCCCGCCTTGTTTGAGACTTATCGGGAGTTGATGTGCTACCTCTACATTTGCTCGAGTATGCATGGGAGCCATAACGGAGCTTCATGCAGTTCGAAAGAGCTGGGGAATTATTTGTTCCCCAACCTGGAAGATGGTCCTAAAGTAGCTCACTGTGGGGTTGCAGATGAGGACATTTTCCGAAGGATGCAGGAGCACTCCCAATGGGACATGATTTTGGAAGAGGATGATGGACCTTACGAGAAAGGTGATATTCTCCAGAGTTTCCATCATCAGGCTCATCGACCGATGTCTCGGAAGGCACTTTTGGCCGGGTTTTTATCGGTTTGGCTGAAGAGATTGTGGTGCCATCTCCCTCCAGCGACGTCATCCTTCTGACTGTCTTATTGCCGGCCGTTCGTCTAGTCCACGGTCGTTCCCTTGAACTTCTCCCGGCAATGGAGTGCTGTATTCAGCGGGGCCTTCATGCATTGACAAAGGCTTTCTGTAGACCACCAACGATGAAGAGGGGCAAAGGCACTATCCTGCCCCGCGACGGACCAAACCATAGGATTGGTTTGCCATACACCTATCTGATGGGATGGTTTGTGAAAATCACCTAGAGGGGGGGTGAATAGGTGATAATGCTAATCAATGCACAATTTAAAAATATGATGCAACAATCTCCCAAAACAAGACTAAGAGCCGAATGCCCCATGAAGGGTTCTGAACTCCTTCCTCCTGATTCCTCGTAAATATGAGTTGGAGGTGCGCAATGCAACCTTGTTGTATGGGACAATGATTGACAAGATGAATGACAACAAGTGAATATAGCAATGACAAACAAAAGCAAGCAACAATAGCAATGAAAGTAGTGCAAGAACAAGGAAAGTAAACCAAACGCAAACACAAAGAATTGTTATCGAGGTTCAAGCACCCAGCTCTACTTCCCCGCCTTCCCCAGAAGGATTCCAACCACTTCCACTATCACAAAGATGTCATAAATACACCGGAGTACCCAACTCCACAATCTCAAGTACAAGTTCTCTCTTGGTAGTCAAAAGACCACAAACTTTCTCTTTCAAAATTCTCCTCCCTTACAAAGGTCCTTAGAGAACAATGAGTAGGAATGAAGCTCTTGTGTGCAAAGAGAAAAGAAAATGAAATCAGATAATTCTTGAAAACACTTCAGAAAATGAGAGAGAATTTCAGCACAAAAACCAAGAAACCAAGCTCTTTTGAATGCCTTAAACTTTTGAATTTTTCTTGTAATGATTAGGTGATACAATCTCTCCCCAAACACCCCTATTTATAGGAGAGGGCTAGGGTTTAAAGATAAAACATTTTTAAGGCTAATCAGAATGTATTAAACCCAAAACAAGTCATTTAAACTCACTTAAGTGAGAAAAGGACAAAAACAGATCTGCTCAGAAAACTAGCCGTTACTGTTCAAACGGCTAGTCCGGTCGACCGGCCCGGTCGACCGCTAGTACAAAGAAAATAGCCGTTGCTGGCTACGGTCGATCGGCCCGGTCGACCCAAACAAACAGAGAGTAAGGACTTACAGTCAGGCTCGTCTCGATCGACCGTCCCGGTCGACCGTGAGACATGCACACTGATACGTGCATTTGCCAGAACCTCGGTCGACCCGGGCGGTCGACCGGTGAAGCCTGTCACAGGAACGGTCGACCGGGGCGGTCGACTGGCTCAGGTCAAAAATCAGATTTTCGAAAGAATTTTAAGGAGATAACTATTTTTATCAAGGATGTTTTAAATAGGAATAAGTATAAAACATAAACATGGATTTATAAGCAGAGGATTTTGTATCAAAATATTTTTGTATAATTTATATGAAATAAACTTAGAAATAGGATGTGCGCAAAAACGTGTGTGTGTTAGAGCTTCAAACCTATTCACTATTCTTTAACAAAACTCTAAACTAAAAACAAATCTAATTAAGTCTCTTTGAGCAATCTTGAGCCATGCAATGCCTTACTAGAGCCTTCTCTTCTATGTTCCTTCCTTGATGTGCAAAAAGCCTTCTTCGCTTCATGAACCTAGAATTTCTTGCAATAGCTAAGCAATAGTCTCCAAATATGGTACAAACTTGAAACTTATCTTAACAAACTAATTAGTACCATATAGCTCCTATTTGTTTTGTTATCATCAAAACTCTAAACATTTAGAGAGTGTAACCTTATGGGCCAACAATCTCCCCCTTTTTGATGATAACAAAACAAATAGGCTATAAGCAAAAATATATAGGGAGGAGTAAGCTCCCCCTCAAATTATGCTATCATGAAAACAATGTAAGGTGCAAGCAAAAATCATTAAACCAAAACCATATGATTAAGAATCAAAGTATGCTTGCCAAAACAAGAAATCATGAAAACTAATTAAACATGTATAAACTCATATGGAACCAAAACCATGTGAACTCATAATTCTATCATAAAAACTCATTCTCTCCCTTTTTGTCATACATCAAAAAGGGTTATGAAAACATTTTTATTCAATAACACAAACATTAAGTTCACCACAAATGAAGGAAAATCTAGCAAAATCAAGTGGTTTAGTGAAAATATCGGCTAGTTGCAAATCCGTAGAAACATAATCAATATCTATATCTCCTTTCTCAAAATGATCTCTAAGAAAGTGATATCTAATCTCAATGTGCTTGGTCTTACTATGTTGATTTGCATTCTTTGTCATATGTATAGTACTAGTATTATCACAAAATATTTTTATATGGTCAAAATGCAAATCATAATCAAGGAGAGTATGTTTCATCCAAAGGACTTGTGCACAACAAGCCCCCGCGGCAACATACTCCGCCTCGGCGGTTGAGAGAGCTACGGAATTTTGTTTCCTAGAGGACCATGAAACAAGACAATTACCAAGAAATTGACATGTCCCACTAGTACTCTTTCTATCTACTCTACAACCCGCATAGTCGGCATCCGAATAACTCGTCATTGAGAAATCTCCGGTTTTCGGATACCATAGACCCATTCTAATCGTTCCCTTAATATAACGAATAATGCGTTTACCGCAATAAGATGGGACTCTTTGGGACACGATTGAAATCTAGCACAAAGACACACACTAAACATGATATCCGGCCTACTTGCCGTCAAATACAAAAGACTACCTATCATGCTTCTATATAATTTAATATCAACATTTTTACCTTGGTCGTCCTTATCAAGCTTGGTGGTAGTTGCCATGGGTGTGTTGTAAACCTTTGAGTCTTCAAGTCCAAACCTCTTTACGAGTTCCTTTGCGTATTTGGCTTGACATATGAAGTTCCCATCTTGCAATTGCTTGATTTGGAGTCCAAGAAAGAAATTAAGCTCACCCATTGAGGACATTTCAAATTCACATTGCATAACCTTTTCAAATTCTTTGCATAAAAACTCATTAGTAGAACCAAAAATTATATCATCAACATAAATTTGCACAATTAAAATGTCATTATCAACATGCTTAGTGAATAGAGTTGTATCTACTTTGCCTTTAATAAAATCATTTGAAATGAGAAAACTAGAAAGCCTTTCATACCAAGCTCTTGGAGCTTGTTTCAATCCATACAAAGCTTTATCAAGTTTAAAAACAAAATCGGGATGAACATGATCAATAAAACCGGGAGGTTGAGCAACATAAACTTCTTCATTTATAAAACCATTCAAAAATGCACTTTTCACATCCATTTGAAAAAGTTTAAAATTTTTGAAAGATGCAAAATCTAGTGTCATCCGTATGGCTTCAAGCCGTGCTACGGGTGCAAAAGTCTCCTCAAAGTCAATTCCCTCAACTTGAGTGTAACCTTGGGCCACTAACCTAGCCTTATTCCTAATCACATTTCCAGACTCATCCATCTTGTTTCTAAAGATCCACTTAGTACCAATTATTGGTCTATCGTGGGGCCTAGGAACAAGGTGCCAAACTTGGTTGCGCTCAAATTGATTGAGTTCCTCTTGCATGGCTAGCAACCAATATGAGTCCGCCTCGGCTTCGAGGATGCTTTTGGGTTCAAAATGAGAAATGAAAGCAAAGTTACCACATAGGTCATGGAGTTTGGAGCGAGTTGTTACCCCTTTAGATGCATCACCTAAGATGAGCTCCTTGGGATGATTTGTAGCGTATCTCCAAGCTTTAGGAAGCGGTTGAGAGCTTTCATCTTTATCCTCTTGAACATCACCAATTGATTCTTGCTTATCTTCTTGAGCGGGTGAGTCCTTCAAGGATAGTCTCTCCATGTCTTCACCTAATGGGTCAATCTCTACAACATTCTCAACAACCACATTAGATTCTTCAAATTTAACATGCATGGATTCTTCAATGGTAAGTGAAGATCTATTGAATACTCTATAAGCTTTACTAGTTGTAGAATATCCAACAAAGATTGCTTCATAAGCCTTAGCATCAAATTTACCCAAGTTATCTTTAGTGTTCAAAATAAAACACTTGCAACCAAAAACTTTGAACATTAGGTTTTCTACAATGATACATTTCAAAGATGTTTTGGAAGAATTTTTACATAAATAAATACGGTTTGATATATGGCATGCGGTGTTTATGGCCTCGGCCCATAGATATTGAGGGAGGTCATACTCACTTATCATTGTCCTAGCCATCTCTTGAAGTGTTCTATTTTTCCTTTCTACAACTCCATTTTGTTGTGGAGTTCTAGGACAAGACATTTCATACTTAATTCCCTTTTCATCACAATAAGTTATGAAGAGTTGGTTAACAAACTCACCACCTCTATCACTTCTTATTTTCAAAATCGAAAAACCTTTTTCTTTTTCAACTCTTTTTCGAAAAATCTTAAAATGAGAAAAAGTTTGATCTTTGTGTTCCAAGAAGAAAACCCAAGTGAAACGGGAAAAATCATCAACCAAAACATATGCATATCTACTACCATTTAAACTCTTAGTTTTAGTAGGTCCAAAAAGATCCATATGAATTAATTCTAAAGGCCTAGTTGACATGATATCCTTGATTGGTTTGAAGGAAGACTTGGTTTGTTTCTCAAGTTGGCACGCACCACAAATGCGGTCTTTCTCAAACTTCAAGCAAGGTATACCCTTCACCAATTCCTTTGAATTAATCCTAGAAAGATGGTCAAAAGATGCATGTCCTAATCTTCTATGCCAAAGCCAAGAATTTTCATCAAAAGCATTTAAGCATTTAGTAGAACATTCCACATTAAGCATGTCAATGATATAAACATAATCATCACGAAAATCGGTAAGAATACAATCATTGGATTTAATATCAAAAATCTTGCAAGAAGTATCATCAAAAATAACTTTAAGTCCACGATCACAAAATTGACTAATGCTAAGCAAATTATGTTTCAAACCATCAACAAGTACAACATTTTCTATAGTAGGAGATGAACCAATTTGAATTTTACCTATACCGATGATAGTGCCTTTGGAGTCATCCCCGAAGATGATGGAGCCACCTTCCTCGTACCTTGATAGGGTTGTAAAGTTATTGATGTCCCACGTCATGTGTCTTGAACAACCACTATCAAGGTACCACCGCTCCCTACGTCTTGGAGCCTTGGTGTGTACCTTTGGTGTGTTTGCCATGAAACACATATTCGCTATATCCGCCTCTTCCTCGGACTCGCTTTCTGAATCCCAAGTTGCCTTGTAAGCTTTCTTTTCTTCCGGTTTCTTTGGCTTGAAGGAGGAGGTCATCTTCTTCTTGAACTCCGGGCAATCCGCCATGATGTGTCCGGGTCTTCGGCAATTATAGCATATAATTCTCCTCTCCTCTTTGCCTTCAAATTTTCTTCGGAAGTTGAGCTTGTTCCTCCGGTACATTCTCTTGACATTGCGAACAAGTAGTGATAGCTCCTCATCTTCTTCCTCATCTTCTTCATCGTCCTCAAGAATGGATGAAGATTTGAAAGATATAGACTTCTTCTTTGAAGGAGCGGCTTCTTCTCTTGCTTTCTTTTCCATCTCATGGGTCTTTAAGTTCCCAATGAGACTAATGAGGTCCATCTCATCCTTGTCGTTCAACTCTTTTAAGGTGGTGGCCTTTATCTCCCATGAAGTAGGAAGAGCCCGAATCACTTTCCGCACCTTTTGATCATTGGAGATATCATCACCTAAGGAAGAAAGAGCATTGGTGATTTTAGTAAATCTAGTAATCATGCAATCAATAGATTCATCATCAAGCATTTTAAAAGATTCATATTGAGACCTCAAGAGATCTATTTTAGCTCTCTTGACTTGTGAAGTCCCTTCGTGTGTGACCAATAGATGTTGCCAAATCTTATAAGCGGATTGGCAATGAATTACCCGTGTAAGGTCATCCTCATTCAAGGCGGTTAATAGGGAGTTTTGGGCCTTAGAGTTAGCCTCATATTCTCTAAATGTAAAGTCGGTCCATGTGCTCTCATCACTATCGGGTGCTACATAGGGTTTGGTCAAGGATTTAGCCACTAAGCTACCCAAAGATTGCAAGAATATAGTCATCCTAACCATCTAAATAGGGAAATTAAGTCCATCAAATTTAGGAGGGGTTTTAATGTTATCGGCCATGTTTACTAGTGATGAATGAATGAATGAAAATGTTGATTAGAAAATTTTAAGGATCTCTCTATGGATGTTAAGCCAAAACCTAGAGTCCAAGCTCTGATACCAATTGAAAATCACCTAGAGGGGGGGTGAATAGGTGATAATGCTAATCAATGCACAATTTAAAAATATGATGCAACAATCTCCCAAAATAAGACTAAGAGCCGAATGCCCCGTGAAGGGTTCTGAACTCCTTCCTCCTGATTCCTCGTAAATATGAGTTGGAGGTGCGCAATGCAACCTTGTTGTATGGGACAATGATTGACAAGATGAATGACAACAAGTGAATATAGCAATGACAAATAAAAGCAAGCAACAATAGCAATGAAAGTAGTGCAAGAACAAGGAAAGTAAACCAAACGCAAACACAAAGAATTGTTATCGAGGTACGAGCACCCAGCTCTACTTCCCCGCCTTCCCCAGAAGGATTCCGACCACTTCCACTATCACAAAGATGTCACAAATACACCGGAGTACCCAACTCCACAATCTCAAGTACAAGTTCTCTCTTGGTAGTCAAAAGACCACAAACTTTCTCTTTCAAAATTCTCTTCCTTACAAAGGTCCTTAGAGAACAATGAGTAGGAATGAAACTCTTGTATGCAAAGAGAAAAGAAAAGGAAATCAGAGAATTCTTGAAAACACTTCAGAAAATGAGAGACAATTTCAGCACAAAAACCAAGAAACCAAGCTCTTTTGAATGCCTTAAACTTTTGAATTTTTCTTGTAATGATTAGGTGATACAATCTCTCCCCAAACACCCCTATTTATAGGAGAGGGCTAGGGTTTAAAGATAAAACATTTTTAAGGCTAATCAGAATGTATTAAACCCAAAACAAGTCATTTAAACTCACTTAAGTGAGAAAAGGACAAAAACAGATCTGCTCAGAAAAACTAGCCGTTACTGTTCAAACGGCTAGTCCGGTCGACCGGCCCGGTCGACCGCTAGTACAAAGAAAATAGCCATTGCCGGCTACGGTCGACCGGCCCAGTCGACCCAAACAAACAGAGAGTAAGGACTTACAGTCAGGCTCGTCTCGGTCGACCGTCCCGGTCGACCATGAGACATGCACACTGATACGTGCATTTGCCAGAACCTCGGTCGACCTGGGCGGTCGACCGGTGAAGCCTGTCACAGGAACGGTCGACCGGGGCAGTCGACCGGCTCAGGTCAAAAATCAGATTTTCGAAAGAATTTTAAGGAGATAACTATTTTTATCAAAGGATGTTTTAAATAGGAATAAGTTTAAAACATAAACATGGATTTATAAGCAGAGGATTTTGTATCAAAATATTTTTGTATAATTTATATGAAATAAACTTAGAAATAGGATGTGCGCAAAAACGTGTGTGTGTTAGAGCTTCAAACCTATCCACTATTCTTTAACAAAACTCTAAACTAAAAACAAATCTAATTAAGTCTCTTTGAGCAATCTTGAGCCATGCAATGCCTTGCTAGAGCCTTCTCTTCTATGTTCCTTCCTTGATGTGCAAAAAGCCTTTTTTGCTTCATGAACCTAGAATTTCTTGCAATAGCTAAGCAATGGTCTCCAAATATGGCACAAACCTGAAACTTATCTTAACAAACTAATTAGTACCATATAACTCCTATTTGTTTTGTTATCATCAAAACTCTAAACATTTAGAGAGTGTAACCTTATGGGCCAACAGTTTGCCCTTCACTGCCCTTCCATTATCTAAGCCGGAGAGGAGCCTTCAGAAGGTGTACGAATGGCGCTTCTGCGTCAATTTGAGGGATGTTCGTGGTTGTTGACTTATGTGGCCACGGTTCGTAAAGTGCTGCACCGGTGTGATGTTTACAGCCTTTTTCGCTGCTTTCCCTACATTCGCGATGTAGGCTACGACGAAGAATTCAAGGATGTAGGAGATAGACGGACGTCGTTGAGCCGGGGAGTCTTCGAATGGCTGGTTAGCATCAGCCATCCCATCTAGTGTACAGGAGCGGGGATACCTGCTACTTGGAACCCTACGTCCCGAGTCTGTTTGCTCATCAGTTTGGGTATGACCAACTGTACGTAGGTAACCCGAACACTAGCCTGGCCTTTATGGGGAGCCTCATTGATGGTGCTCGTGCCTGGTGGTTCTACATCGCTGGCTGTACTAAGGCGTGGCTATGCATGCCGCTGAGGACTCCGAATCTTCAGACAACTTTGGGGTTCTGTCAGTGGTACAGAACTTCGAACTCCACACCAATCGGGTTTTCTATTAACTCATTTGGCGTGAAATTGATCTCTCAGCAGCTAAAGCGGAAGGTCATTGAGAGAGGTGAGGGCAGGAGGGTTCGTGTGCCAGGCCTCGGGGAATTCGTCGCCACTGCTGATAGTGAGGCTTCAGATGCAGAGAGTCCCCACTTTGAGGGAGACGCAGGTGCTGAGGTTCCACCTGATGCTCCTAGTGGGGTGGACACGGCCCTCATGGAACATGTAGAGGTAGAAGAAGTGGAGGAAGAAGATCCCGACGTCCACTTCAAACGGAAGCGACAAGATGGATCATGCAGGAAGAAGGTAGTGAAGAAGCCTCGTCGCTACACTCCCACCATTATTGGAGAGGGTGAGTCAACCGCGGCGCCTCCTCCTCCTGCTTCATTAGTCATTAAGCTGTCGGCTCCGAGGCAGACCGTTGGTAAAGCTGTTCATGACTTGAGTAAGATCAGCTTTGTTCTTGCAACATATACTTATATATTTCATACATCTCATTGTTTATTCTATGATTCAGGAACTGAGACGGCAAGAAACCCGAGAGCTGAGACTGTAGGAGAACAGGGAGATTACTATGATCCCCTGTTCACTTATAAGGAAGGTGACGAGGGTAGTTACTTCGTCGTCTTAGAAGACTCTGGAGGTGATGCAGCCGACGTGGGTCCTTCAGGTGCTGGGACCTCAAAAGGAAGTCCTATGGCCTCTAGCTCTTTAGGGTGGACCACAGAGGGCTCGTCGAGTGAAGGTGGGTCGGCCGTCCGTGTGGACTCTGCCAAAGATTTTCCTATGGAGCCTGAGGGGACTGATGCCGCCGTCGAGGAAGTTCGGAGAGAAACTGCGGCCAAGGCGATTGAGGCGATATCATCTTTTGGTAATGCTTTGACCTTTTGTGAGTAATTCTCTTCTGATATTGATTATACTTTGCTTAAACAGAGTCTTGCTACAGGTGTTCCACCTTTGGGTGCATAACTTTAAGAGAGCCAACCAATCTTCCTGAGATAATCATGGGTGAAGCAAGTACTTCGACTGCGGCGGACGCTGCTGAGTTGGATGCCTTGTATCACAACTTGCCCTCTTATCAACCTGAACCGGCAAGTGGCCTTAAAGAGACCGAGGGGACAGTGGTTACGGAATCAATTTCACTTCCAACTACATTGGTAAGTGAACTGTCTGTGGTTTCGCCAGCGCTGCCTATCCTGCCATTTGCGAAGCTGAATGTGATTGCCAGTCCTACTTCTCCAACACTGGTTGTTGAGCCAGCTCTCCCGGAAGTCATCACTAGCCCTACGTCGATTGTGGCTTGTGTACTGGTCTCAATGAGGACTCCTCCAAGATCACCGACGACCCCTCATATTTCTCCAGTCAGTGCTCCTACTATTCCCTCTACGGTTATGTTAGTGAAACCGGTGGAAGCTTTGCCTTCGGGGGCCACCCGTTCACCGGGAGTAGTTGAAGCCGAGAATGAATTTGTGGCTGAGCTAGTCGACAGTTTTTATAAGGGCTTGAAGCGATCTATCGCTTTGGTCTTGAAGGGCTCGACTACCTCGTTCTCTACTTTGAAGGTGGTCCTCTCTTGAAGTATTGACAGCATTCGAGACTTTGGAGGGGATGACTGAGTTGCCCAATTAGAGCTTCTGATGGAGAGGCTTGAGAGGGATGTAGACGAATGGCGCCATCTCAGCCATTCAGATTTGGACTCCTCGGTTAATGAACAGCTCGCACACCTCACTGCTCAAATGCATGAAGCTCATCTTGCCGCTTAAGAAGCAGCTAAGGCAATTTCTTCCGACTTGAAATCCTTAGAGATAAGGAAAGTAGAACTTGGGGATACCATAGATGCTTCTAACAACGCTCTTCTCAACGCTGAGGATAAGATTGAAAAGTCTAAAGAAATGAACAAGAAAGCTAATCTTCTTTTGTTCAAGGCTGAACTGGTGCGTCTTGAGCAGACTGCTCGGCTAGAGCAGCTTAAGGCTCAGAATGACGAAGTCCTGCAACAAGAGCTAACACAGAGGGCAACTTTGGTTGAAATTGAGGCTCGCCTGTCCCAGACAGCGAGCTTTAATGAGGCCGAGTTGAGGTCGCAGACACTTATCAGAGCTGCTGAGGAGAGGAAGAATAGGCTGGCCACTTTTGAAGAACGGATCAAGTCCTACGAAGCATCCTCATAGCTTGTAATCCATGTATCCATGTATTCTTCTTTTGGAATCAATAAAAAGTAATTTTATTTGACTCCTCTGTTGCATTTCCAACTTGTTTTATTTTCTGAATTTTCAATTCTTACTTTCAAGTTGTATTATAATCCTCAAAAGAAAATGGAATAACGGTATAACTAATCTAATCAGTGGTGATAAACTGATAGGGTTAGTTACATGTTTGAGAAATGATTTGACAAAGAAATAGTCCCTACTGGACTGAAAGGTGAGATTGGATATCCATTGGTTCAGAGGTGACAAACTGGACATAACCGATTAAGGCTTACCAAACTCGGGGTGTTTACTGTTCAGAGGAGACGAACTGGACATAACAGTAAGCAAAAAGAAAGACTTGGCTATCTGTCGGTTCAGAGGTGACATGGACATAACCGATTGAGAAGCCACCAAGCTCGAAATTTTATCATTCAGAGATGACGAACTGGACATGATGACAAAGAAATAGTCCCTACTGGACTGAAAGATGAGACTTGGTTATCTGTCAGTTCAGAGATAACATGGACATAACCGATTGAGAAGCCACCAAGCTCGAAATTTTGTCATTCAGAGGTGACGAACTGGACATGATGACAAAGAAATAGTCCCTACTGGACTGAAAGATGAGACTTGGTTATCTTTCGGTTCAGAGGTAACATGGACATAACAGATTGAGAAGCCACCAAGCTTGAAATTTTGTCATTCAGAGGTGACGAACTGGACATGATGACAAAGAAATAGTCCGTACTGGACTAAAAGATGAGACTTGGTTATCTGTCGGTTCAGAGGTAACATGGACATAACCGATTGAGAAGCCACCAAGCTCGAAATTTTATCATTTAGAGGTGACGAACTAGACATGATGACAAGGAAATAGTCCCTACTAGACTGAAAGATGAGACTTGGTTCTCTGTCGGTTCAGAGGTAATATGGACATAACCGATTGAGAAGCCACCAAGCTCAAAATTTTGTCATTCAGAGGTGACGAACTGGACATGATGACAAAGAAATAGTCCCTACTGGACTGAAAGATGAGACTTGATTATCTGTTGGTTCAAATAAGATTTGATTATTAACTCCATGGGGATTTTGATATCTCCTTCGGATGTTATTTGGAAGAAATTGTCATAGGTATATGTTAACGTGACAACCAGAAAAGTCTTCTGAGGACTTATAGACTTTGAGGGGAATCTATCAGAAACTCGCTAGGGAGTTAGAAAATGAGTCCCATAGAAGATCATATGTCAGAGAACTTCATGGGGATTTATAAAGCAACTTGCCAGAGGTGTGATGTTAACTTGACAAGGATTCATTTACTGTTGGAGGTGCTTGAACATAACAGTAATTTGAGTGGACCTGTCGTTCTGTTGAAGAGAATGACAAGCGGGGTTTATTCACTAGGGATGTTAGTTTTATCCGTTGGGGAGTAGATTAGAGTTTTGCTATCAGAGGTTTAATGTTAGCATGATAGGTTAGACTCGTTATTTCACAAGGGATATGAATACATTTCTATGTGGTCTTACCATTCCATGGACGGGAATTGGTAAGTGATTTTAGAGAGGGAATCAAATGGGAATAGCTCCCTTAGGATTTTTAGCAAATCCTCAGCTATCAATGGATTTGATATGCCTTTACCAACTACCGTTTGAGCCGGGCTAGCCATGCTATTCCCTCAGCATGATGAGTTGTCAAGGACTTATGTTGGGCTTAAACGCCAACATTTTCCTCTATCCTTAGCCGTTAGAGATGTTGGATTATTTTGTTACTCCGAGTAACGCGATGCTTCCCCTGGGTTTTCACTCTATAGGTGAGTTGGTGATTAAAGGAGTAGACATGTCTTCCGTGAGATCCTAGTCTGAAGGTCTTGATCAGAGGTGTAATGTTAACTTGATCATGCGAAGGATCCTATCAAGGATAATACTTCTTTAAGAACCTCCCATTGATCGGCATCATGAGTAAGTCACCATCGGAAGTCATAAGGCGATATGCCCTGTTTGAATAGACTGTTTCTATTACAAACGGTCCTTCCCATTTGGGCTGAAATTTGCCTTTGATTTTGTGCGTCATGATCATTGGTTGTCTGACGGTTAAAACCAATTCTCCTTTCTGGAAGACTCTTTACTTAACCTTCTTATTGAAGGCTTTTGAGATCCGCGCTTGATACAACTCAATATGTTGTTGAGCTTGTAGCCACTTCTCATCTAGGACTTCGAGCTCTTGGAGACGCAAGCGATCATTGTCCTCTTTTGTCATTCTGGTCATCAAGACGACTCGTAATGACGGCATCTGGATTTCTAACGGTATGACTGCTTCATACCCGTATACCAGGGAAAAAGGTGTATTACCTGTCGGGGTCCAAACTGTGGTTCGGTAGGCCCAAAGACATTCACTAAGCTTCTCATTCCAGTCTTGCTTATTTGATGAAACGAATTTTTGAGTACCTTAATGATTATCTTGTTGAAAGCTTCCGCCAAGCCATTAGCGGCAGGGTTATAAGCAGTTGATGCCACTTCTGAATCGGGTATCTATACAGAACTGATAGAATACTTGGCTTGCAAATTGGGGACCGTTATCATGGGTGATCCGCCTAGAGACACCAAATCGATGGATGATATGGTGTTTGATGAAATTAACCACGTTAGAAGTTTTAACTTTCACCAGTGGTATAGCCTCTGCCCACTTTGAAAAGTAATCGGTTATTCCTAATATAAACCGGTGATCTTTTATTGAAGAGGGGCTGATTGGCCCTATGACATCGATTCCCCATGCTTCAAATGGCCACGAAGCAACAGTTGGATGGAGCAACTCTAGAGGCTGATGTATGAAGTCTGCATGGATCTGGAATGCTTTACACCTTCGTGCATATTGGATAGCATCGGCTATCATGGTTGGCCAATAATACCCAAGCCTGTGCAATCGGTCCTTGAGTTTTGGACCCGGCTGGTGAGCTCCGCATATGTCGTCGTGTGCTTCTTTGAGCACTTCCTGTGCCTCTAAATTAGAAAGACAACGGAGGAGGATACCATCGTATGAACGACGGTACAGTGTCTTCAGTGTTGGATCATAGTAAAAACGGAGAGACCTTCGTCTAATAGATGCTGCTTCTTTAAGGTCGTCTGGCAGCAAACCATGCAAAGCATAATCAATGAGGGAAAATTGCCAATCTCTTGGTTCAAGATCCGTCAAGATGTTATGGCCTCTTTGGTTCTCAACATATATTTAGAGCAAACAAGGTGTCGAGTTGCCACTGTAGGGTGATACTTGGTGTCGTCTGGTAAGGCTAGCATTGTTGCTAATACAGCCAGAGCATCGGCCCTAGTGTTCTGGGATCGAGACACATGACCGATGTAAAAGCCATCAAATAAATTAGCCATTTTGATGACTGCATGATAATAGGTACCAAATCTTCATGACCGACCTCATATTCGCCTTTAACCTGATTGACAATCAGTCTTGAATCACCATAAGCTTCAAGGTAGCGTACCCCCATTTTGTGATCGAGCTAAAGTGTAATGAGTAGAGCATTGTATTCTGTCACATTGTTGGAGCATGATTCTCTCAGAAAAAAACGCCCTAGGAAGGACATGATTTTGTGGTGAGATAAACACAACCCCCACACCGGCAATGATCTTGCCTTTAGGGCCTATTCGTGATGGTCCATCGAAGAACATCTTTCAAACTTCATCCTCTGAAGTTATATTAGATTCGAAGACTTCATCCGGAATGTCTTCATAAAGTTTTGAGCTTTCCGAAACCGGATGAGCAGCCAAGAACTCTGCAAGTGCCTGGCCTTTATCCGCCTTCTGAGGGACAAAGAGCATGTCATACTGAGACAGAAGGAGAGCCCACTTAGCTAACCTAGAATTCAGTGATCTTGGTTTCGTCATGAGAAGACGTAAAGGATTCACTCAGGAAATGATATATATGGTTTTGACCGACCAAATAATGTCGTGTCTTCTGAATAGCAAAGACAAGAGCTAAGCATTAGTTCTCAATAGGGTTATAGCGAGATTCTGCCCCTATTAGAGTCCTGCTCAGATAGTAAATAGCTTGTTCATGACCATTATCATCTTTTTAAGTAAGCAGAGCACCGAGAGAATAATCCATATCTGTCACATAAAGCAGGAAAGATTTTCCTGATGTGGGAGCCACCAAGACCGGAGGTTTAATGAGGTATCTTTTGATATCCTCGTAAGCTTCTTGACAGGCTAGATCCCATACAAAAGAGACACCCTTTTTCATGAGCCGGATGAATGGTTGACAGCGGCCTGAGAGATTTGCGATGAATCTTCTGATATAAGCCAGTTTACCTTACAGGCCTCTAAGTTCTTTGAGATTCTTAGGTGGATGTATACTCTGAATGGCTTTAACTTTGTCTGGGTCAAGATGAATTCCTTTTGATGTTATAATAAATCGAAGGAACTTTCCACTTGAAACCCCAAGAAGGATTTTGTCAAATTCATCTTCAGTTGATGAGCCCGCATTATGTCGAACATCGTCCTCAAGTCAGGAAGATGGTCATTCTTATCGCGGCTTTTAACAGCAATATCGTCGACATAACATTCTACCGTTTTTCGGAGATGATCACGAAAAATCATACTCATTACCCGCTGATAAGTCACTCCTGCGTTCTTTAACCCGAAGGGCATCACGGTATAACAATATATCCCCAATGGTGTCCGGAATGAAATATGCTTCTCGTGCTCCGGATACATCTTAATTTGATTATATCCTAAGAAACCGTCCATGAAAGACATTCTTTCGAATCCGCAGGTATTGTCAATCATGACATCGGTGATGGGCAATGGGAATTCGTCTTTAGGACAGACTGTATTAAGATTGCGGTAGTCAATACAGATCCAAATTTTTTCATTCTTCTTGAGAACGGGGATGATGTTAGCAACCCAGTCTGAATGTTGTTCCTCCCGTATGAAGCCGCATGCTATGAGTTTATAGACTTCGGCTTCAATAGCTTCCATAATGTTTGGACGAAATCGGCGTTGCTGTTACTTGACTGGCTTGGCGTCAGGCTTGATATTCAGACGATGCATGGTTACTTGCGGATCAAGTCCGGGCATGTCTTCGTAGTTCCATGCAAAGACATCTATATAGTCCCCTACAAGTACCATCAATTCTTCTCTTTTGGTGAGTGATAAGCTCTCACTTATAAAGATGGGCTTAGAGTGATCTTGACTACCCAAGTTAACCTTGATCACCTTGTCTTCAGTAGGTGGTTTGCGTTGTTCGAATCGCTTTTCTACTGGAGATCCAATTGCTGAGCCCATTATTCTTCATCAGTAGCTTCCGCTGGCTCCAATTGGCTGCTTGAAGTCATATTAACAGTGAGTTCTTTGAACAACGTTCCCACACTGACATTTGAATCCCATTCGGAGGAAGAGGCGGAACGTGATGGGATTGGTTTGTTATCCTTGGGTCGAACTGATGTTGGCGGTGTAGGTGTAATGTATTCCAACCCCCTGCGTGTGTTATCATAGTAATTTGCCGGTTTCCCTCTTGGCACAGAGTTACGCAGAAAAGCACGTCTTCCTTTTCTGAAATTCAGGCCCTTCCCACACAAAATTTTGATTGAGTTCGAACTTGGACACAAAACAAAATTTCAGAACTTTTAAAATAGAGATGTGCAAGTGCTCAATTCTACCGCAATAGCAAGTGGTTATGCGGGTCGTGATCGACAAGGAGGGACTAGCGATAGAAGCTTTTTAGTAAGTTCTCTTTTAAGCTACAAAGTGTGGTTAAAGTTCTTCTTTAGTTCTTTAAAAGAAAAAGAAAAATAAATTACAATGAAGTTAGGCAGAAAGTGAGAGATTGGGAAGATGGAGAAACCAGAATTGGATATGTACAAAGAAATGGAAAAGGAGTGATAAAAGAAGTGGGTGTTGTTGGTGTTGGTGATCTAAACTAAAGAAATAAAAGAAAAGAAAGAAAAGATTAAAGAAATACTTACATCCTCTGGTTGATGACTTACGTGGAACCCTTGCATGTTCTACCTTGCTTCAGAGGCGTTCAACGCATAAAACATAAGATCGAGCTCAGTCCCCATTCGCATTACATCATCAGGACGAACAAGAATGAAATGATACGGAATCTTGAGGAGGAGAACATCATCATGTAATATCGTTGGCACTCACACAAACATGGCTATACTGATGCTTCTAGATTCACTTGAATGCTTATCATAACCAAAAGAGGAAACGTAGAAAGAAGAAGAAGAAAACAAAAGTAAAGACGAACATAAAAAAAATTACCTTTATTGCTTGCAGAAACGATGGAAGAATGGAGGAGGTACATCGGTGTCACTCTCAACATAAGTCTCTCTCTCTTACTTACATGAATCTCAGTCTAAACTATACTTACAAAGAAATAAAAATTACATGAAAAGAAAATAAAAACTACACTACAAATAATGAAAAACTGGACTATCTCCTATCTCTGCATGGTCGTCCTCTTACCTTTGAGATTGCAGGTATTTATAGAAGAAATACAGAGGTTAGAGGAGTATGAAGATAGGAAAAGCTGGTTATTTCTGAATTTGAATCCTCCCCTTATCTCCAAACTTGATTTGATATGAATATTCAGTTCTGATCTGTAGTTTGTTGGCGTGTTGATTACTGAATATCACTTATCAAATGATAGAATTAGAAATAGTGATCAACATAAGAGTTGTGGCCCTGTAAGTCTTCTTTCTGGATCATCTTGAATCATCAGATTTGAGATTTAGTGGCGAAAGTTATGATTCAAATACTAAAATGTATCCAGTCAGAATCTGAGTCAAACTTGCTTCATCTCATCCGTTGATCTCTCTTTATCCATTTATCCCTCTGTATTTGATATTATCCTCGGTTGATCTTTAGCTAACTAAAATGGATTTATAGAAATCTGAATTTTATCGGTTTCCATTTAGTGTTATCTTTCTGATTTGCTCTGATCTTCAGCTGAACATTTGCTCTAATCCTTGATTTGTTTTAACTAGATCTGGGATCATCCTCAGCTAACCAAATAGATCCAGTTAAATCTGATTTTAACTGGTATTTATTTGGTTTAATCCTCTTTCTCTTCATTATTACCTTCTATAAAATAGATATTTAAGACAAAGAAATTAGCAGATTTATTACACGATAAATGTAGGAGTGTAATGAAAAGAATGCAAAATATGTGTACGATCACACCCCCACACCTATCTTTTGCTTGTCCTCGAGCAAAACAACAGAACTAAACCAAAGATTATTAGACCACTTTCGCAGGTCACACGATTGCACTGAGCTTGTGCAATAAGCCGTTAAACCTCTAGGTTTCCCCTAGAGGACGAGTTTTGTCTCGTGAGGGTTTTCAGTGGATTACACCCACAAAATTCATAAAGAAAGAGAAACAAAGAGTTAGTATTTTCTAAAAGCATTTTGAAAGAGAAAAATATTTGAAATATAATTGTAAGATTTAAGTAATCTATAAGTTATAGAAAAACTGAATTTTTCATTCTTAAACTTAGTCTCTATTCAAAAATTTGTTATCAATCAAAGTAAGGAGTCAAATTGTACTTCTCATCTAGTCTATTACTTTACCCTAAGTCATATGCACCTTGTGATCGTGAAAATTTTGACTAAGGGTTCATTAACTCTAACTCTTATGCCTTATTTATTTATATATATATTTTTTGTGGTATTATTCCTTAGTTCTATTAGGCTTTCTAATCTGCCCATATAACGAACCTTTAATCGATGACTCCCAAACCAAACGGTCTTAGGGCACCGGGTGAGAAAACACCCAAGGACTTAAGGACTCGAGCAAACAAGGCCACAAAACTAAGGATTTTATTATATGAACCACTTTTAGGCGTGAATACTTATGCTTTGTTAGGCACAAATACCCAGCTTAATCAGAGGATTTTTATATATATATTTTTCTCAAACTTATCTAATCATCTTTCACATAAATACCAAGGCTTACTTAGGCCAAAGCACCTAGCTAATCAATAATTAGATTTGTTTAACTTTTTTTTCTCTTTTCTTTTTTTTTATACATATATAAGGCATAAGAATCTTTGTTTTTGAACCCTAAGTGTGTAAGTGTATGAAGTGTGCATATTTCATCAAGATAAAGATCAAGACTAAATTACTTTGACAAATTATCTTCCTAACCCTAAAAATCAAACAAATAATCTTATTTTGACCAAGTTTAAGAAATCCTAATTTTGATTTTCCTATTCCTTAAAATTGACTTAATTTCTTATAAAAAATATGTTAAAATATTGTTTCTATTTTCAAAAAGTTTTTAAAAGTAAAGAAAATGTTAATTTTGTTTTAATAAAAAGAAAAACCTAAGTTATGTTAGAACCCTCCCCCACACCTATCTCATGCATTGTCCTCAATGTATGAATTAATGCATAGATGCATGAAAAAGAAGAAAGGGAAGGAAATATTACCTTAAGGTGGTGGTTCCGGTGGTGGTCTGATTGGTCCACGAAATGCGGCCCAATCGACTTTTCGTGGAGTTCGGAGGAACCCACCAGAAATTTCTCTAATATAATCCACTAAAATGATATATACATGAATGATTTTTATTAAATATTTGACACCATCTAATTTCCAAATTCCATAATTAATTTCAGAGTCAATTTTGTCAACCGCCTTGTCCCAAAATGGAGTGTGTAAAGATAGAATGACTGACTTGGACTCAGGAAGTACGGGAACTAATACCGACTCAGGAAAGTTACTTAAGTCAAGTAAAGGTTCAGGAGTCGAGATTGGTTCAGGAAGTGGGTCCAAATCAAGAAGTTGAAACTCAAGTCACATTCATTTTCAACAATGGAATGTGACTTAATATTGGTGATTCAAGTTCAAGAATGATAGGTGTGGGAATCAAAACTGACTCTAAAATATTACTCAAGTCGGGTAACAAAACAGGAGTCAATATTGATTCGAGAATTTGAACTGGATCACAGATTTGAGAATCTAGGTCACATTTCTCATTGAGTTCAATTTCATAAAAATGAGAACTTGTCAATTTATCAATGGGACTTTCAAAATTATAAAATTGGTCAAGTTCAATTGATGATCATCAAAGATGGGCGATTCAATTTCATTATGAATTGTACAGGATCCAATGTTGACTCGGGAAAAGATTGAAACCAGGTGAAGACACCGGAGTCATAATTGAATCACGAAGTAGAATTGAATCACTAAGTTGAGGTTCATGATCATATTCATTTTCAAGTTCAATTTCAGGAAAGGGATAACTTGCCAAACTGTCAATGTCACTTTCAAAATTTGGAGTTTGGGCAAGTTCAAATGATTGTGCTGAAATGGAACCTTGTGTTCCAAAACAACATGACTCTTCGGCTCTAACAGAATGGTTACCGACATCAGAACTGGCCAAACGGTGAGAACATAAAGATTGGACCATCATATCTATGTCATGATTACGAGCGTTTGAGCCTGAGTCATGGCTTCAATCATCTTTTCATAGTTGAAAGGTTCATCGTTTTGTTGCGATTGGTCTTGAAAAGATAAAGTGTTGTTTTGGAATTGGTGGTAAAATTGTGAGTCCATCAGATTTTGTGATTGTTGTTTGGACTCACGCATACTCATTTCCAAAATTGATGGTTTTCTATTTTGGACTAGTGGAACTGAGTATGAATCTTGAAAATATTGTGGACAAGGTGGATAAGGAGGACAAGTTGGTTGAAAATTGGACTCGGGGGAGGTGAATCCCCATTGACTCTGTGAAGAGTTGAAATTATTTTGAAAATTATGGTTATAAGATTGGGGGCATGGGTTATATTGATTCGAATAAGACCAATGCGGCACACTAGGTTGGTTAAAGTTATGATATGCCGGGTTGGTGATATCCGAAAAAGAGGTTGGGGTGTAATATGGATTATCATTAAAATTGAAAAAATTATTGTTATAAGCCATATCACACAATAAAACACAAACAAAGAAAAAAATAAACAAATAAGCAAACAAAAAAGAAAAAATTCTAACCTAAGTTAGGGTAGACCTTTGACCTAGACGACTCCTAACTGGTTAGACTGTCCATAGGAGGTATAATGCAGACTTTGATCACAAGCTAATCAGCCAGGTCAGGGCAAGATTGGTGGGAGGTTATCCGTCAAATACGTTCCTTAATTAAGTAACCACCAACCTTCGGGCTTTCGGCCCTTAATCCCCTTCCTAGACACTGATTTGGCAGGAGTCAAATTCTAACACCTTTCCCCTTAGGATAATCTCCTAATTGAGTCCGAGATGTCCCTAGGGCCAACGTCTACTCATTTTTAGTTAGGCTTGGGTTAGTGAGTGAGGAGATTGTTTGTGGGCTAGGGGAGGGTAATGACTTCCCCACCTTATCTTGTTCATAGACAAGCCCTTAAGATTGATTTAGTGTAGTGTATAAGAAAAGCAACACTTAAGCAATGTAAACAATCCAAAAGTGTTCTTATAGTAGATGCTATGCACACGTACCTTTTCTCCAGCACTCTTCAACAGTAATGAAAAATGTAAACGAATTAGACACGTGCCTAAATGCAAGTCTAAACCGTTTTTAGCATTTAACAAACATCATTTTACTGTTGAGGTTAGAAAGGAAGTACAGTGAGTCAAACAAGGAGATAAATGCTACAGATATTTAAACTATGCAATTCAGCCAACCTGCAAAAAATATAGGTTAGTAGTTCACTCAGTTTGCCACAGGACTGTAGCAAATCTGAGGGCTTCTTGGTTCTGCTTTCTTGAGCAGAGTCCAAGGCCACTTATATGTCCATTGCAGCAAGAATTCCTTGTTGTTAAATCTGTACACCAAAAACCAAGAAGAAGGTTAACCAAAAATGTAAACTTTAATAAGAATTACTTACCGTCCCTCCCCGGCAACAGCGCCAAAAATTTGATTGAGTTCCAACCTGCACACAAATACAGAATTTCATAACTTTTAAAATAGAGATGTGCAAGTGCTCAATTCTACCGCAATTGCAAGTGGCTATGCGGGTCGTGATCCACAAGGAGGGACTAGTGATAGAAGCTTTTTAGTAAGTTCTCTTTTAAGCTACAAAGTGTGATTAAAGTTCTTCTTTAATTCTTTAAAAGAAAAAAAAATAAATTACAATGAAATTAGGCAGAAAGTGAGAGATTGGGAAGATGGAGAAACCAGAATTGGATATGTACAATGAAATGGAAAAGGAATGATAAAAGAAGTGGGTGTTGTTGGTGTTGGTGATCTAAACTAAAGAAATAAAAGAAAAGAAAGAAAAGATTAAAGAAATACTTACCTCCTCTGGTTGATGACTTACCTGGAACCCTTGCAAGTTCTACCTTGCTTCAGAGGCGTTCAACGCCTAAAACATAAGATCGAGCTCAGTCCCCATTCGCATTACATCATCAAGACGAACAAGAATGAAATGATACAGAATCTTGAGGAGGAGAACATCATCATGTAATATCGTTGGCACTCACACAAACATGGTTATACTGATGCTTCTAGATTCACTTGAATGCTTATCATAACCAAAAAAGGAAACGTAGAAAGAAGAAGAAGAAAACAAAAGTAAAGACAAACATAAAAAAAATACCTTTTATTGCTTGCAGAAACGATGGAAGAAAGGAGGAGGTACATCGGTGTCACTCTCAACATAAGCCTCTCTCTCTTACTTACATGAATCTCAGTCTAAGTTATACTTACAAAGAAATAAAAATTACATGAAAAGAAAATAAAAACCTACACTACAAAGAATGAAAAACTGGACTAACTCCTATCTCTGCATGGTCGTCCTCTTGCCTTTGAGATTACAGGTATTTATAGAAGAAATGTAGAGGTTAGAGGAGTATGAAGATAGGAAAAGCTGGCTATTTCTGAATTTGAATCCTCCCCTTATCTCCAAACTTGATTTGATATAAATATTCAGTTCTGATCTATAGTTTGTTGGCGTGTTGATTGCTGAATATTTCTTATCAAATGACAGAATTAGAAATAGTGATCAACATAAGAGTTGCAGCTCTGTAAGTCTTCTTTCTGGATCATCTTGAATCATTAGATTTGAGATTCAGTGGCGAAAGTTATGATTCAAATACTAAAATGTATTTAGTCAGAATCTGAGTCAAACTTGCTTCATCTCATCCGTTGATCTCTCTTTATCCATTTATCCCTCTGTATTTGATATTATCCTTGGTTGATCTTTAGCTAACTAAAATGGTTTTATAGAAATCTGAATTTTATCGGTTTCTATTTGGTGTTATCTTTTTGATTTGCTCTGATCTTCAGCTGAACATTTGCTCCAATCCTTGATTTGTTCTAACTAGATCTGGGATCATCCTTAGCTAACCAAATAGATTCAGTTAAATCTGATTTTAACTGGTATTTATTTGGTTTAATCCCTTTCTCTTCATTATTATCTTCTATAAAATAGACATTTAAGACAAAGAAATTAGCAGATTTATTACACGATAAATGTAGGAGTGTAATGAAAAGAATGCAAAATATGTGTACGATCACAAGTTGTATCGCATTTTCCTCATCATATGCTGCGTTGATCGTGCATAATGGAAAATTTGTGGGATGTCTGAGTCTGAACTTGAATCCGCGACTGCAGACCTTCGCAGTTGGGCATTACCGAATATTATTAGTAATTGATCCTCTTTGAAAGGGGGAACCACTAAAACGGATCCTTCTATAGATTCCACGGATGTACTTGATGCACTTAGTTTATAAATGGGCATGTGCAAAGAGCTATCCATAATGGATTCAAATAATTCGACACTCACAGGATAATCAAAGAAAATATTGTCATTAATTACCCATTCGCCCTCATCTTCAGAAGGAGTGTTACATTGGAGTTTATTAAAACATGCTATAACCGGTTCACCGACCAAAATGGCTGGTATGTCTGCTTCAGACTCTGAATCCGCCTCATTGCTACTGTCATCGTTGTCAGGCAATGATTCTTTTGACGTTTCACCAACCTCTTGATATAGAAGAGCGTCAGTAAAGTAGTTTTTCACCCCTTTGAATGGTTGCTTCTCAGCGAAGACAGTTCGTACTGTTGCATCATCTTCAACATATTTGATGTACTGGTGCAGAGTGGATGGGACAATCCAATTAGCGTGATTCAGGGTCTCCCCAGTAACAAGTTGTATGACGTGTCAGCGTCAATGACAGCACGTCACCTCTGACTTCAGGCTCCCTATTCGGCAACGAAGTCGAATCTTTCTAAGTGGATGACTACTCCCTGCATTAAAATCGTATATTATTGTAGTGGTTGCAGACAACCGATACAATGGTATGCCAAGGAAGTAGAGGAGCCTTTTGGGGATGATGCTGAGTGCAGACCCCGGGTCAACCTGTACCCTTTCAATGCATGTCGAACCGATGTATCCGATGTAGTACAAAGGTCGATCGTGCTTGTTATCCTTGAGAAGCATATCCTCCACTGTGAAAGTAATAGCAGGTACCTTTAATTGTACATGATGACATTCGGAGCAAGAGGGCTGAACGTAACCCCCAGGGGTTTCTGGCATATGTGTCAGAAATGATTCTGAGTTAGCAAGTGCATCTCTGAGTGCTTCTCTTGTCTCCTTTGAAAGACGAAATAGCCGTGTATGGTGATACGAGCAGGGATATTAGCCAGCTGGGCCAATATGTCAAAGCGAAAGGCACGTTAAGTCCTGGACCTGAAGGCTTCTTCAGGACATGATCAAACTGGACTTCTTTCTGCTTCTCTTTTCTGGTTGTTGAAACTGGAGCCGGTGTCGGTATTTGTACTGACATCGTCTGTTGTTGTGTCTCGTCAGTAACCCTCTCATACTGTTTTAAGTATGATTTTTCAAATCGAGTACCTGTCGGCTGAGGTACATTAGCTTGCGTTGTACAAGCGTGCTTTTTCCCCTCGGAATCGCTAAGAGAAGCTGATGTGAGATTGCCATCATCTGGCAAGATAGAGATAACATTGTAAGATTTGCCCTTTGACTTGGATTTCTTCGAAGCCCATTATGCGTCTTGGACAAGGTCTGGGTGTACCCACATGATTTCCCCTGTTCCCAATGTCAAGGGAACAAGACCCTTCATCTCTTGAGTTTCGGCTGAAGAATGCTTTACTTCTAGCCGTGCTTCAAGGATTGGGAAGGTCCCATCAGGAACTGTAACTTTTGGGGTTTTGCCAAACTCGAGGGTCACCATGTTTGCAGTGACTTTCTTTTGTTCTGATTTCAGAGTCAGAACTCCAGCGTCGACTAAAGCTTGAATTTTGTCCTTGAGGACAAAGCATTTATTAGTAGGATGATGGACTATCCTATAAAAGAGGCAATAGTTGGGATCATTCGTGCGTCCCAATTCATTAGGGCGTCGAACATCCGGCAGTTTCAATTTATTCTCTTTGTTGAGTAAATGGGATATTGCGACCACCTGCTCGTCTTTGAAGGAGTACTGCTTTGGAGGAAACTTAGACTCCTGATTATTGAAGCCGCTCTTCTTGGCCTTCAAATGAACGTCCCCTGACAATTCAACGGACATAGTTTCTTTCCCTTTGGCTTGGGAAGACTGTGCCATGTCTCTGCGCTCTTTACTATTCACAGCCCATTTGCTTTTAGGGGTAGATGGTTCGAACTTCTTAGCCGACTTTTCGGCTATCTCAGCTTGTTCGACTAGTTCCTTCCAGGTATGGGCTTTGACAACCCCCATATGAATCTCCACTTGGTCAAGAAAGTTATGCCTGCATGTCTGCAAGAGCATGGGTAATGGCATCCCTGCTGGGCACATCAGAGACAAGTTTCTGAACTGCTCAATGTAGTCTCGAACAGATTCGCCCTTCCTTTGTACGGTAGAGAGGAGTTTGTCCATGGTTACCTCAGTATCATCCTCGTAGAAACGAGAAAGAAATCGAGTTTCTAGGTCAATTCAAGAATTGATAGAGCCCGGAGGAAGGCTTCGGAACCAGTCGAATGCTACCCCCTTCAGGGTGCCAATGAACAGTCTGGCCATAATAGCATCATTGTTTATAACATTACCGGTCTGAGACCGGAAGTGGTAGATGTGCTGATTTGGCGAGCTCTTACCATCATACGTATGTAACATCGGTGGCTTGAACTTCAGTGGGTATGGTACTGAATCCCATTCCAAAGGGTAAAGACGGACTGCCCCAAATTTTTTTAGTTCATCCCTCTGGGTTAGGGATGCAATCTGAGCTTGGATGCCTTTAAGAACTTCAGCATCCATAGAAGAACTTTCCTTTGACTTCTCAGTCTTGGGTTGTTCATCGTTATGATGTTCTTCCTCATTATGGTTACTTCTGGTATCATTGTTATTCTGGTTAGTGAGGAGTTGAGCGAGCATCTGTTGAATGTTGTCTAAGGCTTCCTGCTGAGCCATAGAGGTTTGCTCTTGAGCTTCCAACCATCGGCGGAGGTCATCATTACCGCTATCAGCCATATGCACTGATGCTCTATCTGTTCGTATCGAGCTGACTGTTGCCGAAGAGGCCTACCCACTGTCTTCGTCCTCCTCATCAGACCATTAGAATAATTTTCTCATTGGTTCTGGTGAGTTTACTGTGGTTGAGGAGGATGGTTGCTCATAACTGTAGGGCTTTGCGACCCTAGATTTGGTGTTTCGGAAAACACCTTCTTCGTGCACCAAGACTTGGCGTAAGCCCGAACTATAATCTGGATCTGGAGAACTGGAGGGAGGAGAGTAAGCAGCATGCGGCGCTCGTCTGCCCCTACGCGGCTCCCACCCCCTTCCGATCATATTGATGGATGCAGAGGGAAGATCTAGCAGATTTTGCGATACGCCCCTTTTGTGATGCTTTACAGGAGCCTGCACCGATAGCCGATCAAAGACTGACTGTCAGTTTGGAGGAGTAGTGTGGATTGGTCCTAGCTAGCAATGGACTGAGTGGACCGTCACCAACTGACATCCCACTTGTTGACAACAGGAGGGAGAAGTATGGAGTAATTCCGACTTCCGTTTGCTTGCTAAGAACTCTCGCAAGTCGGACCTGGCCAAGCTTAAGCGACTCAGCGCAGAGACTCTGGTGGATCACACATTGATACATTCAGGTAATTTCGACACCACCTTCTTACTTGCAAGCTCTGAAAACGAAACACAGGTTGATGCATTGTTCCTCTCATCACCACAGAGGAGATTGGCATTAGATAGTGCTTTAGCTCTAACTTCACGGCTAAGAACTTCGGGAGCACCCTTAGGCGCTGAAGCTGCATAAGCACCGCTATCAGCACCCAGGGATAATCCCTTAGCCCCGCCGCGAAGGGCGAACTTAACGCTTGAGGAACCGGGGAGCGAAGCACGTTGTGGTGTATTGTTCACTACCTTGCTGCGAAGGTCGTTAGCACTGCTGGGTGCTTTAGCCCTATCCTGGCCGCTGGGAACTTCGCGCGTACCCTGAGGCACTGGCGCTGTGCCTGCCGTGCTATCAGTAACTTCGCTCGGAAGAATGAGGTTGGCGCGAGGAGTTACTGCTTGATTGGTTGCTAATGTTGCATATTTAATGTCACATTTCCATACTTATTTTAGAATAAAAGCCTGCATTGTCCTAATTATTTGTTTAATTTATTTGCAGGCCCAATCCTTAAGGAGATGAAGAGAAATGAGCCCAAAAGCCCACCAGAATTTTGAATTAAATCAGAGTTAATTCGTACATATAAAATCAGGGCAAAAATCAAGAGGTTGAAACCGGTTGAGAAGAATCCTCTCAGAATCGATCGGTTAAAGCCAAGAATCCAAGGCCATTTCGTCAGAATCCGGAGCTCAAACGACAAAACCAACAAAGGTAAAGCCAGAAGAAACCCCCGGAGAGACCCACCAACAGGGTGTGGCCATCTGGCCACACCCTGGCCGCGGAAACGCGGCTTGGGCCGCGTTTCCGCGTCAATCTTGGGGAGTTAGGGGGAGCGTGAACTCCCCCGACCTCCCCGGGATCTTGGTGGTTGGGTTTTCTGCCTATAAAAGGCCATTATGTGCACTGAAAATGGACGTCAAGGCAGATTAGGATTTAGCCTAGTTTTTCATTTCTTAGTTTAGGTTTTTGCTTTTCTTTTTCATGTAATTTAGTTTTCATTTATGTAATTCTGAGGAGATCAACTTTCATCGAAGAACAAGACTGAAGCTTGAGCTAAAAGTGGCAATTGGTGTAAGGTTTTATTTCTTTTCTTCGATTGTTATGAAATCAAATCAATGCTATTTCCTTGTATGTCTTTTTAGTTCTCTTCTTCTTTTCTATTTTACCTTTCTTTTTGGTACAACTGTCTTCCAAGTGAGTCTAAAAGCATCGAAAGAGCCTTGCCTTTGCGAGTGCCACCGATAGCTCATGACGATGGAATTGTGAGTCTCTCTGTATCATTTCATGCTTGCGTATCTTGATGATGTAATGTGGAAGAGACCAACACTCGACTCTTATGGGCTATGCGGTAACTGCCTCCAATTCAAGGTAACATTGAAGCTAAGAACTCAAGGTAAGCTTTTAGTGAAAAGAAGGTAAATATTTGTTTTCTTTTCTTTTTCATTTCTGTAAATTAAATCACTACATCTTCCAACTCTATCATCTCCACTTCATTGTACTTAGTCGCTTTTCATCGTTTTCTGATTTTCCACCTTCTTCATCTTCCATTTTCTTTTAACTTTAAGATAACTTTCTTTTTCTTTTTCATAACATAAACAGAGAAGAACCTTCGCTTTTATTCTTAACGATTGCAATAAAGAACCGTAAAGCTTCCATCGCAAACCCTCCTTGTGGATCACGACCCGCATAGCCACTTGCTATAACGGAAGAATTGAGCACTTGCAGATATTCTTTCTTAAGTTCTATAATCTCGTATTTTTTGTGCAGGTTGTACCTCAATCAAATTTTGGCGCCGTTGCCGGGGAGGGTAAAACGGTTTTTATTGAAATCTGAATTTTTATTGCAAATTTTTTAGAACTAAATGAATTTTCTTCTCTGCTGCAGGTTACAGGGCAAGAAAAGTAGAAAATTATTATTGCAGTGACATATAAGTGGCCTTGGCCCTCTGCTCCAAAAAACAGAGACCAAGGGCCCTCTGAATTGCCGCGTTTCCACGGCAAAAGCCGCGGATCCGCGGCAAGGACGAGTTGACTACTAACAGCTTTTTGCAGGGCTGCTTAGTTTATAAATTCTAGTTTGCTGCAACTTTAATTTTTCTTATATGCCATAACATAAGCCTGCTAATAATCAACAGTAAAATATTTGTTGAAAAGATAAAAAATTGATTAGACATTTGCATTTTAGGCACGTGTCTTTTTAATTCCTTTATTTTTTTTACTGTTGAAGAGTGCTGGAGCAAGGTACGTATGCATTGCATTTAGCATAGGACTCACTTCTTGGTTGATTTATATCGCTTTGAGTGAATCTTACATATCTTGTACACTTGCACAAAAACTGATCTTAAGGGCACCACCCAATAATAAGATAAGGTGGGGATTTAATCACCCTTCCTTAGCCCAAAAATCAGAATCCAAGCACTCACTAACCCAGGCCTAACTAAAATTGAGTAGACGTTGGCCCTAGGGACATCTCGGACTCAATTAGGAGATTATCCTAAGGGGGAAAAATGTTGGAATCTAACTCCTGCAAAATCAGTGTCTAGGAAAGGGATTGAGGGCCGAAAGCCCGAAGGTTGGTGGTTATTTAATTAAGGAACGTCTTTGACGGAAAACCTCCAACCAACCTTGCCCTGACCTGGCTGATTAGCTTGTGGTTAAAGTCTACATTAGACCTCCTGTGGACAGTCTAACCAGTTAGGAGTCGTCTAGGTCCTAAGTCTACCCTAACTTAGGCTAGAATTTTTTCTTTTTTGTTTGTTTATTTGTTTGTTTTTCTTTGTTTGTATTCTATTGTGTGATATGGACTATAATAATAATTTTTTCAACTACAATAATAATCCATATTACACACCAACTTCATTTTCGGATACTACCAACCCGGCATATCATAACTTTGACCAACCTAGTGTGCTGGATTGGTCTTATCCGAATCAATATGACCCATAACCCCCATCTAATAACTATAATTTCCATAATGATTTCAACTCTTCATCGAGTCAGTGGGGATTCACCTCCCCCGAGCATAATTTCCAACCACCTTGTCTTTCTTCTCCACCTAGTCCACAATATTTTCAAGATTCATACTCAGTTCCACCCGTTCAAAATAGGAAACCATCAATTTTGGAAATGAGTATGCGTGAGTCCAAACACAAATCCCAAAATCTGATGGACTCACAATTTTACTACCACTTCCAAGACAATTCTTCATCTTTTCATCAAAACAATGAACCTATCAACTATGAAAAGATGCTTGAAGCCATGACTCAGGCTCAAAACACTCGTAATTGTGACATAGATATGATGGTCGAATCTCTACGTTCCCACCGTCCTGATGTCACTAACTATTCTGTTAGAGCCGAAGAGTCATGTAGTTTTAGAAATCAAGATTCCATTTCAGAACAACCATGTGAACTTACCAAACTCCAAATGATATTGATAGTTTGGCTAGTTTTCCTTTTCCTGAAATAGAACTTGAAAATGATTATGATCCTGAGCCCCAACTTAGTGATTCAATTCTATTTCCTGATTCGATTATGACTCCGGTAACTTCACCTGACTTCAATCTTTTCCCGGAGTCAACATTGGATCCTGTACCAATTCATAAAGAAATTGAATCACCCATCTTTGAGGATCATGTTGAACTTGACCAACTTTACAATTTTGAAAATCCCATAGATAAATTGGCAAGTTCTCCATTTTTTGATATTGAACTCAATGAGATATGTGACCTAGATTCTCACATATGTGATCCAGTTCAACTTTCTGAATCAATATTGACTCCTATTTTATTACCAAACTTGAATAATATTCTAGAGTCAGTTTTGATTCCCCCACCTATCATTCTTGAACTAGAATCACCCATATTAGGTCACATTCCATTATTGGAAAATACATGTGGACTGGAGTTTCAACTTCTTGACTTGGACCCAATTTCTGAACCTATTTCGACTCCTGAACCTTTACTTGACTTAAGTCACCTTCCTGAGTCGGTATTAGTTCCTGCCCTTCATGAGTCCAAGTCAACTGTTCTATCATTTCATACTCCATTCTGGGCGAGGTGGTTGACAAATTTGACTCCGAAATTAGTTATGGAATATGGAAATTAGATGGGGTCAAGTATTTAATAAAAATCCTTCATGGATATGTCTTTTTAATGGGTTATATTAAAGATAGTGCTGGTGGGTTCCTTCGAGACCCAAGAAAAGTTGATTGGGCCGCGTTTCGTGGACCAATCAGACCACCACCGGAACCACCACCTTAAGGTAACATTTCCTTCCCTGTCGTCTTTTTCATGCATCTATGCATTAATTCATACATTGAGGACAATGCATGAGATAGGTGTGGGGGAGGGTCTAACATAACTTTTCTTTTTCTTTAAAATTAAAAAAAAATTAACACTTTTCTTTACTTTTAAAAACTTTTTGAAAACTAGAAACAATATTTTGACTTATTTTTGTATGAAATTAAGTTAATTTTAAGGAATAGGAAAATCCAAATTAGGATTTCTTATACTTGGTCAAAATAAGATTATTTGTTTGATTTATAGAGTTAGGAAGATAATTTGTCAAAGTAATTTAGTCTTGATCTTTACCTTGATGAAATATGCACACTTCATACACTTACACACTTAGGGTTCAAAAACAAAGATTCTTATGCCTTATAATATATATATATATATATATATATATATATATATATATATATATATATATATATATATATATATATATATATATATATATATATATATAAACAAATCTAATTATTGATTAGCTAGGTGCTTTGGCCTAAGAAAGCCTTAGTATTTATGCAAAAGATAATTAGATAAGTTTGAAAAAAAAAACAAGTCTAATTATTGACTAGCTAGGTGCTTTGGCCTAAGCAAGCCTTAGTATTTATGCGAAAGATGATTAGATAAGTTTGAAAAGAAAAATTCTCTGATTAAGCTGGGTATTAGTGCCTAATAAAGCATAAGTATTCACGCCTAAAAGAGGTTCATATAATAAAATCCTTAGTTTTGTGGCCTTATTTGCTCGAGTCCTTGAGTCCTAGGGGTGTCTTCTCACCTGGTGCCCTAAGACCGTCTGGTTTGGGAGTCATCGATTAAAGGCTCGTTACATGGGCAGATTAGAAAGCCTAATAAAACTAAGGAATAATACCACAAAAAAAAGTATATATATAAAAATAAATAAGGCATAAGAGTTAGAGTTAATGAACCCTTAGTCAAAATTTTCACATTCACAAGGTGCATATGACTTAGGGTAAAGCAATAGACTAGATGAGAAGCACAATTTGACTCCTTACTTTGATTGATAACAAATTTTTGAATAGAGACTAAGTTTAGAAATGAAAAATTCGGTTTTCCTATAACTTATAGATTGCTTAGATCTTACAATCATATTTCAAATATTTTTCTCTTTCAAAATGCTTTTCGAAAATACTAACTCTTTATTTCTCTTTCTTTATGGATTTTGTGGGTGCAATCCGCTGAAAACCCTCACGAGATAAAACTCGTCCTCTAGGGGGAACCTAGAGGTTTAACGGCTTGTTGCACATGCTCAGTGCAATCGCGCGACCTGCGAAAGTGGTCTAATAATCCTTAGTATAATTTAGTTGTTTTGCTCGAGGACGAGCAAAAGATAGGTATGGGGGTGTGATTGGTTTCTAATGTTGCATATTTAATGTCACATTTCCATACTTATTTTAGAATAAAAGCCTGCATTGTCCTAATTATTTGTTTAATTTATTTGCAGGCCCAATCCTTAAGGAGATGAAGAGAAATGAGCCCAAAAACCCACCAGAATTCTGAATTAAATCAGAGTTAATTCGTACACATAAAATCAGGGCAAAAATCAAGAGGTTGAAACCGGTTGAGAAGAACCTCTCAGAATCGATCGGTTAAAGCCAAGAATCCAAGGCCATTTCGTCAGAATCCGGAGCTCAAACGACAAAACCAACAAAGGATATAGCCAGAAGAAACCCCCGGAGAGACCCACCAACAGGGTGTGGCCATCTGGCCACACGCTGGCCGCGGAAACGTGGCTTGGGCCGCATTTCCGCGGCAATCTTGGGGAGTTAGGGGGACGTGAACTCCCCCGACCTCCCGGGGATCTTGGTGGTTGGGTTTTCTGCCTATAAAAGGTCATTATGTGCATTGAAAATGGACGTCAAGGCAGATTAAGATTTAGCCTAGTTTTTCATTTCTTAGTTTAGGTTTTTGCTTTTCTTTTTCATGTAATTTAGTTTTCATTTATGTAATTCTGAGGAGATCAACTTTCATCGAAGAACAAGACTGAAGCTTGAGCTAAAAGTGACAATTGGTGTAAGGTTTTATTTCTTTTCTTCGATTGTTATGAAATGAAATCAATGCTATTTCCTTGTATGTTCTTTTAGTTCTCTTCTTCTTTTCTATTTTACCTTTCTTTTTGGTACAACTGTCTTCCAAGTGAGTCTAAAAGCATCGAAAGAGCCTTGCCTTTGCGAGTGCCACCGATAGCTCATGACGATGGAATTGTAAGTCTCTCTGTATCATTTCATGCTTGCGTATCTTGATGATGTAATGTGGAAGAGACCAACACTCGACCCTTATGGGCTATGCGCTAACTGCCTCCAATTCAAGGTAACATTGAAGCTAAGAACTCAAGGTAAGCTTTTGGTGAAAAGAAGGTAAATATTTGTTTTCTTTTCTTTTTCATTTCTGTAAATTAAATCACTACATCTTCCAACTCTATCATCTCCACTTCATTGTACTTAGTCGCTTTTCATCGTTTTCTGATTTTCCACCTTCTTCATCTTCCATTTTCTTTAACTTTAAGATAACTTTCTTTTTCTTTTCATAACATAAAACAGAGAAGAACCTTCGCTTTTATTCTTAACGATTTCAATAAAGAACCGTAAAGCTTCCATCGCAAACCCTCCTTGTGGATCACGACCCGCATAGCCACTTGCTATAGCGGAAGAATTGAGCACTTGCACATATTTTTTCTTAAGTTCTATAATCTCGTATTTTTTGTGCAGGTTGTACCTCAATCACTGCTCCTGTATTAGGCAAAGATATAGTCGTCGTTCTAGCCTCGCGGCTGATAGTCTCAACGAAGCAGGCAGGCATCTTGTCTTTGTCTTCGCGGGACAGGCGAACCTGTGGCGTAGCTACGCCAGAAGCTTCATATAGAGCTTTTTGTTTTGGCCTCCACATCTGCTTTGGGAGGGAGATTTAGGTTCGCAGGGAACCTGGCTAGCCACGCGCGAGGCTGAGAGGAGTTGGAGGAGTCTCCTTCTGGTTTCTGTTCTGAAACCTTGGCCATTGAGACCTTCCTATGCTTTCGTATGTGGAGCACTGGACTACCTTCAGAGAGGAGCTCTTTGAATTTTCCTTGGTCGAAATGAACGACCAGGTTTTCGAAGGTAACAGGCTCAAGATTCTGACCCTCGCATTGCAACACCGTCTCCTTGTTGCGCCAGAAGACCGTAATAGACTTGCGGAGAGTCTTATCTGTCTCAACAGAGACTTGCTTTGAAGAATTAGCCAGAGGGGTTCCCGCTATGCCGACTTCCTTGTACTTGCGCTACGTAGGGGACTTTTGCTACCCCCAGAAAGAAGTTGTTTGAACTTCTCTTGGCCAGAGTGAATGACTGGCGTCTCAGTAATAGACCCAAAGGTCTGATTGTCGCATTGCGACACTTGATTCTCAGCAGTGGAGAATGAAATCCCCAGCGTAGTCACCATCTTGTTTTCTATTGATTTTGTGAAGGGGAAAACTTACAAAAAAAAGGTGTAGAGGAGCTAAATTATAATTAATTCTTTGCAGTAAGAAGATTACAGGTAGATCTCCTCTAAGATTTCTGAGGAAGTGTGCTGGTGGGAATCTGATCAGCGCGCGATCACTTTATTCCTTTGACGATGTGATCGATCAGACAATCGGACGGCTGCCTGATGGGATTCCCTTCTCGCCTGGTTCGGGGAATCGGAGAACAGAAAGTCGGTAGAGCCCTCTTATTACTTCTCGAGCTGCCTCCGCTTGGGAATTCCTTCTCACCTGATTTCGGAGATTCCTTAAGAGGGAGGAAGATCTTAGGGTATTAGCACCCTGATTAGAGAAGTAATTCTCTGAATTCTTGGAAGCAAGAGAGTAGATCTCCGATCTCCTCTCTATCCTTAGCCGTCTCTCCTCTCTTTTTCCTCTTCCTCTCTGTATGCCTCTAGTAGGCTATTTATAAGAAGGAATAGGGGTATAATTGCCCTGAAAATCTGAAAACAGATTGAGTCAATCTATTTTACATCTGGAATGTAGCCTCGCCGCGAGGCTAGAAACAGCTTTCGCGAAGCTAGGAATAGCAAGTAGCGCTGACTTCTTGATCCGCTTTGCTACATGAGGGATATACCCTTGATTCTTTCTAAATAACTGAAAGATCTCCCCTGATCTCCTCATCTGATTGGGAGAGTCAAAAGATTATGGCAAGCAACTGCCAAATTTGATCTCAATTAGATTTAATCTCAATTAGATTTGATCTCATCTAGAGATTTGATTGATCAAAGGTGACCATAAAAGACCCGCAGCGGAGTCGTTGCGTTGAGCTCATGGCGGAGCTGGCAGAAGCATCTGGCGAAGTTAATAGAAAGCTCTTCAACGGAGCTGGGTAAGACTTGTGGCGAAGCTACCAGTCAACCTTTTGCGCAGCTTCGTGGAGCTTTGAGCGAAGTTAACTTTCTACAGAGTTAACTGAGCATTTCCGTGCGAAGCTATAAGTTAGCTCGCAGCAAGGCTGTGAAGGAGCTTCCTGCGATGCTAAGCAACTTTGGTTTCTCACGCGAGACTTATCTCATGGGCTCGTGCGAGACTAAGTGTTGAGCTAACTTAGTGTCCTTGGACCTACTTGGGCCTTCTCATGGGCTTTTAAGGACGATCTCGGCTTACTGTCTGCTTCACTGGATCAGTAGAGTCCAAGTTGCTGATTCGTCCCCTTTGAGATGGATGAAGAACTGGCCGTTGGTTTGTCTGCCACTTGTCTTTTGTAGATGTCAACAAATTAGACCTCATTCAGACCAGCTAGGAATCTTGTCTTTTTTAGAGTGTCAACGACCCGGACAACCGGGCGGTCGACCGGAGGCACAACGGTCACAAAAATGACCGATGGCCGGTCGACCGGGCAGTCGACCGGAAGGGCAATTCTGCCCTGTTGGAACTTGCTTTTGATGATACATTTGTGAAGCCATATCATTTGGATCTCTACCACAAGTCTAATCAGGAGTTCTACATGATCAAGACTTCTCAAAGAGAGTTGATAATGATGTGTATTATAATTTTTGATAGCATGTTAAAAGCCTTGATGCACACACACACACATCATAGCCTATTAGTCGACTTATCCCATTTGTAGTCGACTTATACATAGTATAGTCGACTTGCCTTTTTATGTAGTCGACTAGATTTGTGTCCTGAATATATACCAACTCTCTGTTTGCATTATTAGTCGACTTAACAGTCTTCCTAGTCGACTAATAGATGTTGTAGTCGACTTATACCTTAAGTCTAGTCGACTAGTTTCAGTTTCCAGAAACTTGTCTATTGATTCAAACTTGACCTAGTCGACTTGGTCCTAATACTAGTCGACTAACCTTGAGAAATTTGCCTACCCTAGTCGACTAACTCATATCTCAAGTCGACTAATGGTAGTTTTTGACTGTTGGACAGTTTCTATTTTCTGGTATTTTCTTCAATGTTATCCAACGTTTAAACATTCAAATTTATCCTAATAACTACCCTAGCTGACTATAGATTTCAGTTATAAATAGGGATGTTATCTTAGGCTAAAGACGCTAATTCAAATCAATAGTTTTCTACCAAAAAACTCTGTTGAAAAATCTGTTTTTCAGAAAACTGTTTCTACTTTCAGTTCTTCATTCAAATTCCTACTCTATAGTGAAGATTTCTGAGAGTCCACCTATAATAGCCCTTGTCCACGATCACATACAGATTCAAGGCTTATAGGATCAATTGTAATCACTCAAAGAAGAGCATTGTACAAGAGTGTCTTCGGGTTGAAGAGAGTTTGTACAAGGTGTTGTGGTCTTCTTGGTTGTAAGAAGAGTTGTACACATTTGACAAAGGAGATTTGTCAAGTGGTGTCCAAGGTGTTGATTTTGGGCGTACAAAGTCAAAGGATAAAGGAAAATCTCAAGCGGGTGGCTTGGGGACTGGATGTATGTCACGAGGACCGAACCAGGATAAATCACTCGTGTTTGCGTTTGCTTAACTTTTTTCTGTGATTTATTTTTTTTATTTGCAAGTACTTTATTTGTTTAACTCTAATCATCCTTTGTTTAGTATATGTGTTGACGTGTATATTAGAACCAACAATTGACATCATCTCAGGACCAACAATTGTTATCAGAGCCCGGCCCGGCATACAAGCCCTGCATACCCAGTCAACAACATACAAGGATGGCAACGGAGTTCCCTTCATCACAATTCAAAGAAGGACATTCTACACAACATCCACCGCTATTTGACGGATCCAACTACAACTATTGAAAGTGTAGAATGAAGATCTACTTGCAATCGCTCAACTACGAACTTTAGAACATAATAGAAGCACCGTACACCAAGCCGACAACCAGCTACAACGCTTGGAGTGATGATCAAAAGAAGAATGCAAACCTTGATGCCAAAGCGATGAATGCTTTATTCTGTGCCTTAACCAAAGAAGAATTCAACCGTGTGTCAACAGTCACTTCTGCAAATCGAATATGGCACACTTTACAAGTAACATATGAAGGCACAAATAAGGTTAAGGAATCTAAAATTTCTGTTCTTGTCCACAGGTTTGAACTATTCAAAATGAAGGAGAATGAAACCATCTCAGAAATGGTTACAAGATTCACTGACATTACCAATTCTTTAGCATCCCTTGGAAAGGAATACACCCAAGTCGAAAAAGTTCACAAGATCCTTCGAGCACTCACATCAGATTGGGAGAATAAGACAACTGTAATAGAAGAAGGGAATGATCTCTCAACAATGTCGTTAGAAAACCTTATTGGTAATCTAATGGCATATGAAGTGCAACTCGAAGATAGAAAGAAGGATGAACAACAATCTCTCTCAAAGAAGAAAAAACTTGCCTTCCACGCATCCTCAGACACGGACAATTCAGATAATGATGAAGAGGAGATGGCAATGCTTTCAAGAAAATTCAGAAGATTCTTGAAGCAAGGTAAGTTTAGATGTTTTAATTGCAATAAAACAGGTCATATGAAGAAGGATTGCCCATTACTCAAAAATAAAGATAAATTCAAGAGTAAAAAGTTCAGAAAGAAGAAATACTACCAAGCATCATGGGAAAACAGTGATTCCTCTTCCTCCGACGAAGAAGAAACCACTGAACATGCCAACATCTGTTACATGGCGCTAGAAGAAAATGAGGTACAATATACTGAACTTTTAGATGCATTCTATGAATTATTCAATGATCTAAAGAATGAAAAAATGAAAAATAAAGTTTTATTAAAGGAAAATGAAAAACTTTTCAAAGAAAATTCATGTTATGTCTCTCAAGTTTCTTCTATGAATTCTCAAAAAGATGATTTTGAAAAAGTGATATCATCATTGAAAAAGAATAATGAGAATTTTATAAAAGAACATATTTTGCTTAAAAAGGAAACTATGTTTTAAATGAAAGAATTTCTGTATTAGATAAAGACATGTTAGTTTTCAAAATGAAATATGAAGAGATTTTGAAAAATGTGACTAAATTTAATCAAGGAAAAGAAAAATTGAATGATTTGTTATCATACCAAAAGATGTCACATAATCATTATGGTCTTGGATTTTTGAAAAATCTTCATATGTTAGTAATCCATATAATTCTTTTGTGAAAAGAAAGTCTGATATTATTTCAAAAAGAATTAAGAACAAGTCTATATGGATTCCTAAAAACTTAAGCATTGTTGACAAAAATACTTATATTGCATCATACATACATGATATATGTAATTCATGCAATTATGTGTATACTAACAGATGGAAACCTAATTCAAATTGGGTTTGGTCTCCTAAAGGTTAATGCTTTGATCTTATAATGATTGATACCATTCTAATGTCTATCTTTCAGGTACCATATAAGAAGTTTGATACTTCAAATATTTATCATATATATATATATATATATATATATATATATATATATATATATATATATATATATATTTGTTATGATATATTTGTTACAGGGGGAGAACACAAGTGTTTCTATATCTGTTATAACCCATTTTCTACAGGGGGAGAACATATAACTTATTTTCTGCAGGGGGAGCATTTGTGCACACAAAGTGTCATCATCAAAAGGGGGAGAATGTTGGAACTTGCTTTTAATGATACATTTGTGAAGCCATATCATTTGGAGCTCTACCACAAGTCTAATCAAGAGTTCTATATGATCAAGACTTCCCAAAGAGAGTTGATAATGATGTGTATTATAATTTTTGATAGCATGTTAAAAGCCTTGATGCACACACACACATCATAGCCTATTAGTTGACTTATACCCATTTGTAGTCGACTTATACATAGTATAGTCGACTTGCCTTTTTATGAAGTTGACTAGATTTGTGTCCTGAATATATACCAACTCTCTGTTTGCATTATTAGTCGACTTAACAGTCTTCCTAGTCGACTAATAGATGTTGTAGTCGACTTATACCTTAAGTCTAGTCGACTAGTTTCAGTTTTCAAAAACTTGTCTATTGATTCAAACTTGACCTAGTCGACTTGGTCCTAATACTAGTCGACTAACCTTGAGAAATTTGCCTACCCTAGTCGACTAACTCATATCTCAAGTCGACTAATGACAGTTTCTGACTGTTGGATAGTTTCTGTTTTCTGGTATTTTCTTCAACGTTATCCAATGTTTAAACATTCAAATTTGTCCTAATAACTACCCTAACTGACTATAGATTTCAGCTATAAATAGGGATGTTATCTTAGGCTAAAGACACTAATTCAAATCAATAGTTTTCTGCCCAAAAACTCTGTTGAAAAATCTGTTTTTCAGAAAACTGTTTCTACTTTCAGTTCTTCATTCAAATTCCTACTCTATAGTGAAGATTCTGAGAGTCCACCTATAATAACCCTTGTCCACGATCACATACAGATTCAAGGCTTATAGGATCAATTGTAATCACTCAAAGAAGAGCATTGTACAAGAGCGTCTTCGGGTTGAAGAGAGTTTGTACAAGGTGTTGTGGTCTTCTTGGTTGTAAGAAGAGTTGTACACATTTGGCAAAGGGGATTTGTCAAGTGGTGTGCAAGGTGTTGATTTTGGGTGTACAAAGTCAAAGGATAAAGGAAAATCTCAAGCGGGTGGCTTGGGGACTGGATGTAGGTCACGAGGACCGAACCAGAATAAATCACTCGTGTTTGCGTTTGCTTAACTTTTTTCTGTGATTTATTTTCTTTATTTGCAAGTACTTTATTTATTTAACTCTAATCATTTTTTGTTTAGTATATGTGTTGACGTGTATATTAGATCCAACAATTGACATCATCTCTGGACCAACATGCCCTTTCCAGACTACCAACGGCAGATTTTTTGGAGGGTTATAAATAGCTCCCTCCTTGGCTGATTTCACCAAGATTTTAGAAGAGAAATTTCTATCTTTCAAGTGTTTTTCAGCAAGAGTTTTTGTGCTTAAAAGATTCATCTTTATTTATTTTTAAAGGGTAGAAAAAATCAAGAAAAGGAGAAGTCTTTGGGAATTATTTTGATCTTCATTTCTATTTTATCCTAGAAGTTTTCCCAAGTATTTTTCTTTGTGATTTTGATTTCCAAACTCTTTATTTTATCACACTTGAGCAATCTATCTATCATATCTATTAGGATCATTATTTTGTGAGAAAAATTAGTTTGTGGTTTGTTGAGACCACCAAGAGTTGTAATCCTTTCTTTTGCTTTGGCTTTGTGCCTTTCCCTCTAAGTGTAGAGGAGGTTGTGCAATTGGGTTTGTTGGTATCCCTCTAAGTGCAGAGGTGATTGTGGTTGTTTGGCTTTGTGCCTTATCCCTTTAGTGAGAGGTGATTGTGTTGGCTTTGTGCCTAGCCTATTGTGTAGAGGTTGTTGTTTGAGAGAGGAGTTGTGTACTCCAAAGTTGTATTACCCAAATCCTCAGTGGAGGTTCCCTGTGTGGGAAGTCCTGTGTGGACGATATAGTGAAAATCCTTCTGTGTGAAGGCGGGGACGTAGAGCTGGGTGCTTGAACCTCGAAACATATCTTTGTGTTTGCGTTTGATCCACTATCTGTAACTCTCTCTCTCTCATATTGTGCATTACATCATATTGTTCATATCATATATATGCTTGGTTTTGATTGTGTGCCATACTTGTGTTCAACCAAGAGAGATTTAGATAGCACCTCAACTCTTATTTAGAGGAATTTAGAGGAGATAGTCCAGGGCCCCTCACCGGAAATTCGGCTACACTCTTTGGTTACACTAAGTGTATTGCAATTTAGTGTTAATTTCACATTATTTGTTATTAGATTACCCATACACCTATTCACCCCCCTCTAGTTGTACTTACATATTGTTCATATCTTATATACTTGGTATTGTTTGTGTGCCTCACTAGTATTGAACCAAGAGAGTTTTACATAGCACCTCAACTCTTATTTAGCGGAATCTAGAGGAGTTAGTCCAGAGCCCTTCACGGGGAATTCGGCTACACTCTTTGGTTACACTAAGTGTGTTGCAATTTAGTTTTAATTCCGCATCATTTGTCATTAGATTAGCCATACACCTATTCACCCTCCCTCTAGGTGTACTTACACCTCCCCCAGGTAATGACCAGTTAGGAGTCATCTAGGTTTAGGTCAACCTTAGTATAGGCTTGGTTTTGATTTTTTTCTCTTTTTTGTTTTTTTGTTTATTTTTTTTTGTTTGTGTTTGTTTATGAAATGGATTTCAATAACAATTCTTTCAATCCTAATATGAATCCATACTTCACATTGACCTCGTTTGATTTGAATAACTCCAATCCAATTTTGAATAACATGAACCAATCATATAATCTGGATTTGATTTATTCGACTCAATATAACCCATACCTTTTATCTGATGACCAATATTTTCAAAATAATTTCAACTCTTCATAGAGTCGATGGGTATTCATCTCCCCTGAGTCAAATTTTAAACCTCCTTATCCATAATTTTCACAATTCTCATAATTTTCACAATATTCATTCCCCGATTGTGCTTCTTATACTCCTTTTCTAGAACAACCCATTGAAGAAAAATCTAAATTAGAATAGAGTATGAAAGCCGTACAAGTCATACTTGAGTTCCAACAAAACAAGCTCGACTCACAATATTCACAAACTTTTCCACATCATGCTTCCTATACTCCTTTTCTAGAGCAACCCATTGAAAAAAATCTGAGTTAGAAAAGAGTATAGAAGCCATGCATGAGGCTGAACGAAAATTTTAGGAAATGTTGGCCTCCCCAATTTCACAATATTTTTAAGATTCATACTCAGTCCCACCTCTTCAAAATGACCAATCACCAGTCTTGGGCATGAGTATAGAACTCGTGCTGAGTCCGAGTGACAATCTCAAAACTTGTTGGACTCACAATCTTTACAATTTTTCCAAAACCAAGATTCCTATACTCTCTTTCTAGAAGAACTATTTGAAGAAAATTCTGAGTTAGAAAAGAGTATAAAACTCTTGCATGAGACCTCACAACAATTTCAAAAATCTTCTAACCAGTATATCGATAGGTTAGAAGCACATCTGAGTCAACTGATCAGTATTTATAAGAATGAGAAAACTCGCTGTTATCAACCTTTTATCAATTCAGATATCTCTAACTCTATCGATCTAGACTAGGAATCATGTTGTTTTAAAAATCAAGATTCAATTTCAGTACATCCATTTGAACTTGACCAAAATTAGAATTTTGAGAACCACATTGATATTTTGCTAAGTAATCCCTTTCCTGAAATTGAACTTGAGAATGAATGTGATCTTGAGCCTCAACTTGGTAATTCAATTTCACTTCTTGACTGAATATTGACTCCGATATTTTTACCTAATTGCAATCTTTTTCCCGAGTCAGTATTGGGTCATGTATCCATTCATCGTGAAATTGAATCACCAATCTTTTATGATCATCATATTGAACTTGACCAATACCATACTTTTGAGAGTCACATTGACAAGTTGACAAGTTTTCTTTCAAAGAGATTGAATTCAGACAAGAATGTGACTTCGATCCTCAAATTTGTGATCCACTTCAAAATTTCTGAATCAATATTGACTCCTATTTTGCTACCCGATTTGAGCAACATTTTAGGCTCAATTTTGATTCCCATACCTGTCATTCTTGAACTTAAATCACCAACCTTGGAAACTCACATTCCGTTGTAGGGAATGAATGTGGACTTGAGTTTCAACTTCTTGATTTGGACCCACTTCCTAAACAAATTTTGATACCTGAACCTTCACTTGAATTCAGTTAATTTCCTGAGTCGATCATAGTTCATGTACTTCTTTAGTTCAAATTAATCATTCCATCATTTCACACTCCATTTTGGGACAAAGGTGTTGATAAAAATGACTCTGAAATTATTTTGAAAATTTGAAAATTAGATGGGGTAAAATTCATAATAAAAATCATCCATATATATATATATTGTTGGATGTGTTTTGAGTTGGAGGGAAAACTTGAGTTTCTCTCTTATTTGATTTTGGTTTTAGTCCCACATTGAATAGGAGATGGGAGGTTTGGTAGTATATATACCAACTCTTCCCATGCCTATTGTTATGAGTGTTGGGCCATGGGCCACATCTCCACACGCGCGCACATATGCCAAACCGAACCGGGTCGGGTGCGGGTGGCGCACGCCCACGACCTGCGGACACGAATGCAGCTCGATTCAGGGGGCTCTTGAACCTAAAACCTTTTTATCGAATTTTCTTTTTCAATTTTATTTAAATTCTGTTTTGATTTTTTCAGGATTTTCTGTTCGGTTTTGACCCACTCTCCGGATCTGCTCGCGAACTACACGATCGTGTGCAGATTTGGAGCGAGACTGTTACAACAGATGAACTCTGAGAATCTATAAATAGCTTCTCGCAGTTCAGTCTGTTCACAGCAAAAATCCTACAATCTCCGTCTCTCTCCTCCAAAATTCTTTCTTACAAAATTCTGGTTCAGTTTTTTGGTGATTTCTCTGAGGAATTATATTACATACGGGCAACGCATTTCCATCTGAGCAGAGGTCTAGCTCTTCGTCCGGGGCTAGGTGCTAGTGATCTACCGGGGGAACTTTTACCGCTAGGAGAGGAGGTCATTCTAAGGTCCGGACGAGGGACCAGCCATCTATCTTCTAGGGCAGTGCTTCTGCACTACTGTCACCCCAGGCCAGCAATTTTCTTCCTTTTAATTCTTTTATATTACTTGCAATTTTAGGATAATTATCAAATTGGTTACATATTTATAAATAAAGTTATTGCATGTTTTAAAAAAAATAAGAAAATATTGTATTGTAACCAACAATCTAGAAGATAGATCTTTATTTGATAATTTTCATGCAAATAGAAAATTGTCCCTGCAAGTAAAGATAATTAGTTAAAAAAAATCTTAAAAAGGAATTTTTTTTCCCTTTTCATTCTTACAGTTTTTTTTATAAGTTCTTACCTGATTAGTTAAAAGATTTCATTAAACTATTTCATTACAAAATAGTTTATAAAATCTTTCTAAACTATTTAGAACTTATCTTATCTGTTACAAGAATCATTCAAATATAATTTAGTATTTATCTCTTACAAGTTCTTGCACAGTATAATTTTTGTTCAGATTCTTAAAAGGACAAATCTTTCAGATTTAAGTAAAAATCTTTTCATAATCTAATTGTTTTCATTGTAAAACGTTAAAAATAAGGAAAATCTTAATAAGCTTAATAACTTTATTCATTATAAATCTATTTGTATTAATTATTACAAGGTCAAATCCTTTCATTACAAACTTTTATTTATTGTTTTCTTTTATAACATCTTATTTAGTGTGTTAAGAAAAGAAAATCTTTTATAAGATAATTTAAATTATTTAAATCTTGTCTTATTAATAAACTCATATTAAAAGTTTTTTCATACATTCATTAGTTAATTAATTGTTTATTTCTACTATATTAGGTAGCTAAAATAGAATTGTCTAAATTCTTGCAATTATCTAATCCCTTCTAGTTTATAATTGCATAATTTAATTGCTTTAAGTTTTACAGTCAATTATTAATTAATTCCTGCTAGTTCATTTCTGAAATTTTAATTAGACTTATTGATTAGAAATTTAGAAGTAAATTAGTTTTAAAAAAAATTGAAATAACCTTTAGAAATCATTATTGTTATAATTTCGAATTAGGAAAATTAAAAGGACAAGTCTATATCTTGTTATATTTTACTTGAATTATTTGGCACATAATTAAAGAAGGATTATACACTATTTTATTCTGTAAATCCTAATCTAAAAGCTACCAATATAAACTAAATTCTGACATTATCAAATAATTTTTAAATACAGAATTCAGGTAGCACCATCCTGTCACAATGGCTAACCCTGATCATTCCAAGGGTGTCAAATTGGAGAAATTCTGTGGCACATTCTTTAAGAGATGGGCAAATCAGATGAAGTACTGGTTAACCACTTTAGGTCTTATTTCAGTCATAAATGACACCATCCCGCACCTTCTCCTAAACCATTATCTATTAGATCTTCTCCTGTTGAAACTCCTCCTACAACTCCTTACTCGTACATCTATTTGAAACATGAAGAAATTGACTATCATTGTCTCCATAGAATTCTTAGTGCACTCTCTGATAGTATATATGACATTTATTATGAATATAAGAGTGCTAAAGAACTGTGGACAACACTCGTGGATGAATATGACCTCGATGACGTTGGAATCGAAATATTCACCTCCTCCTTCTTCAACAAATTCATGATGACTGATAGTAAATCAATCAATGATCAACTTCATGAATTTCAATATTACATCTGACACCTTCAATCAAAAGGAAATCAATTCTCCGATGATTACAAGGTGTCATGACTCATTGATAAACTCTCTCCTTCCTGGTCAACCTTTGCTGGAGATTTCCGTCACAAGCAAGGTGACTTTACCCTCATTCAAGCCCTAAAAGCGATTCGCATAGAAGATCAGCATAGGCAAAACTCTAAAACTAAGCCAGAATGAAAGCTAAAGTCAACTTGGTAGAGGATTAGCCTAAGCGAAAATTTATGAATCCCAAGGGCAAGAAGTTTAAAAAACCCAATCATTTTCATTCTTCTCCCCATGCAAATTCCTCTTCTTTCAAACCTTCTCAATCTTCCTCCTTCAAACCCAGAACCTTTGACCAGAAGACTGATGGAAGATTCTGCTATGTCTGCGGAAGAACGAATCACATGGCGCCTCAATATTTCAACCGAAAGAAAGAACCTGTCAAAGCTCAACCAAGAGGAAATGGCGGACACAAGGTCAACATGGTGGAACTGAACTCCAACTCCTTTAGGTTAGATTCTTCTCTTCCTATTGTCAACTCTATCACCTTCTCCTCGGACTGGTGGTTAGACTCATGAGCCAATATTCACATCTGTACTATCGCTCCTAGTTTAAATCCTATCAGGAGCAACGTGGAGGAAGCGTGAGCGTGGCAGATGACTCCACTAAAGAGAAAGAGAACTGCACGTATTGATCTCAGAATGACCTCAGGAAAAATTCTGACTCTTCAAGGCATCCTGCATGTACCCACACTTTGGAGAAATCTAATCAGCTAGTCTTCACTTCTTAGAGGTTGCTATAGGATTGTCAAGGAATCCAATAAGTTTGTAATCTCCAAGTCAAATATCTTCATTGAAAAAGGCTTTGTTTATGATGGCCTTTTTCATCTCAATGTAATAAATTCTTCTGATAATAAAATTTCAATTCCTATTGCCTTGAATATTGAGTCTTGTGATATCTGGCATGGAAGATTGGGACATGTCAGCTTCAATTCTATCAAGAAAATGATTAATTTGAACCTTATTCCTAAATCTTCTTTTGATACAACTTCTAAATGTGAAATATGTGTTCAAGGCAAACATGTCCGAAACCTTTTCACTCTATTATAAGAAATTCTGAACCCCTCGAACTTATTCACAGTGATGTGTGTGTGACTCGAACAGAGTTCTCACCCGAGGCGGTAGAAGATATTTTGTGACATTCATTGATGACTACTCCAAATTCTGTTACACCTATCTTATCAAATCCAAGGATGAAGTTCTCGATTGGTTTAAGGTGTATAAAACTGAAGCTGAGAACCAACTTGAAAAGAAGATCAAAATTCTAAGATCTGATCGTGGGGGGGGAGCATACCTCAAATGATATGATAGAATTCTGCCAAGAACACGGTATTATTCATGAAATAACTGCTCCCTACACACCTCAATCCAACGGTGTAACTAAAAGAAAGAACAAAACACTGATGAACATGGTGAACTGCATGTTACTCAGCTCAGGTGCACCTGAAAACCTTTAGGGTGAAGCTTTCCTTTCTGCCTTACTCAATAGGATTCCCCAAAGAGACTCCGACGTTACTCCATATGAACGTTAGAAAGGGAGAACTCCTATCATTTATTTCTTCAAAGTTTGGGGTTTCCTAGCCAAGGTTTCAATACCAGAACCGAAAAAAAGGAAAATTGGCCCAAGACTGTTGATACTATCTTCATTGGTTATGCACTTGATAGCAATGTTAACTGATTCCTAGTGATTAACTCTGAGATCAGTGAAATATCCAACAACACCATCATTGAAGTTAGGGATGCTGTCTATTTTGAGAATATCTTTCCTCTCAAATCTAGAATCCCTAGTGGCCCCTCTATTACTCCTTCTACCTCTGATATTCCTTCTTCTAGTTCTGCTTCTACCGATGATTCTGAACCTACAAGGATCAAAAGAACTAGAACTCTTACATCCTTCGGTGAGGATTTCTTCACCTATCTTGTAGAAGGTGATTCTAGCTCTTTCAAGGAAGCAATGGACTCTTCTGAGTCTCCTTTCTGGAAAGAAGCCATTGATAGTAAGATCAAGTCCATAATGGCGAATAACACTTGGATTCTCACTGACCTTCGTCCACGATGCAAACCTGTAGGTTGTAAATGGATCTTCAAGAAGAAACTCCGACCTGATGGCACTGTCAACAAATACAAAGCCAGATTAGTTGCCAAGGGTTTCACCCAACAAAAGGGTATTGACTTCTTTGGATACCTATTCTCCTGTTGCCAGAATCTCCTCTATCAGAATCCTTCTAGCACTTGCATCAATTCATAACAAGTTCATTCACCAAATGGATGTCAAGACTGCTTTCCTGAATGGCGATCTTGAAGAAGAGATTATATGGACCAACCAGAAGGATTCATTGCAAAGGGACAAGAAAACAAAGTGTGTAAACTTGTGAAGTCATTGTATGGACTTAAACAAGCACCTAAACAATGGCATCAAAAGTTTAACAAAGTTATTTTACAATTTGGATTCATTGTCCATGAACATGACAATTGCATATACTCTAAGAACTTTAGCAATGAGTATATATCCTTTGTCTATATGTAGATGATATTCTTATCCTTGGAACTTCTCTTGATGCAATCCAAAGAGTAAAGGATTATCTTTTTCAAAATTTTGATATGAAGGATTTAGGTCCTGCTGATATGATATTGGGAATGAAAATATCCAAAAGCTCTAATGGAATTTCTTTGAGTTTAGCTCATAGCTTTGAAAGAATGCTTCAAAAATTTGATTTTTATAACTCTAAACTAATTTCTACACCCTATGATTCTTCAATTGCTTTGAAGAAGAACACGGGTGAGCCTGTGTTTCAGCTGAAATACTCTCAATTAATAGGTTCACTTCTTTATATCTCTAGCAGGACTAGGCCTGACATCTCTTATGCAGTAGGCAGATTAAGTAGATACACCGGTAACCCCAGTAGAGAACACTGGACTGCACTAGAGAGAGTTTTTCAGATATCTTAAAGGCACAACTGGCTATTGTCTGACTTACACTGGATATCCTGATGTTATGGAAGGTTATAGTGATGCCAACTAGGTCACTGATTCTAACAGTGTTAAGTCTACTACCGAATATGTATTCATGTTCGGTGGTGCTGCTGTGTCCCAAAAATCCTGCAAACAAACGGTGATTGCCAGGAGCACCATGGAGTCTGAGCTCATTGCTCTGGATACAACTTGCTTTGAAGCTGAATGGTTAAAGGATCTTTTGTCTGAATTCTCTTTCGTGCCTAGACCCATACTTCCAATCTCAGCTCATACTGATTCAAGATTCACCATTGAGATTCTAAAGCAAGATAATGCCAATAAGAAGATGAACAGACATTCAAATCAGGCATAAGTCTGTTCAGCGCCTCTTGGGCAAAGTTGTGCTTCTGGACTTTGTAAAGTCTGAGAAGAATATTGCTGACTCATTGACTAAGGGTCTTTTTAGGAGTGTGGTCCTAGAATCATCGAGGGAGATGGGGTTAAGCCCATAGTAGAGTTCACCGACAGCGGGAACCCAACCTACTTGATTGGGAGTTGATTCCATGAAAGTGGTTCAATGTGGTAGAAATAAGCTGGACTGATGATACTCGTGTGGAGCATCGACCCGAATATGTTTATATCATATATGTAGCAGTGTAGCTACTGTTGGCCCAAAGGCCCATCGCTCTAGTTTTGATGATGATTAACTCATGGAGTTATAGTACTAATGATCTTGTGTTTAAATTAGTCTCAGATATTTGATCAAGATCTTAGTTGGTGTTTAGCTTTAACAAAGGATTTAAAGTCATGTTTTAGAGCTAGCACGTGTGATTCAAGAGCTCGCGCATCAAGGTTGCATCGAGTACTCAAGAGGAGTCTAACTCTTTGGATCAAGATTTGGACCAAGTCAAGAAGAAGAAGAAGACCTTCAAGAGAAGACTTGTGTCTAGGTTTGTTTGTAGTAAGATTTTATTTTAGATAAAATGTAAAGAATAGATTAGTTGGTGGATTGCTCAAGTTCATTTACACTCACGCACAAGATTTAGATGCGTTTTCATAATAGAGATTTCGTTTTGAAAAATACCGGTTTAATTTTAAGCTTCAATATATACATGTGTTTTTATCAAAACTTTATTTAGAAGTTTAATGTCAAAAACATAGATATTTCATCATATATGTGTAGTGGATTATATCCATACACACTAAGCTTTAAAAGTGTTTAGAAAATCTTGTTTTTATATTTGGAGGAGTTTTGGAGAAATCAGTTTTCAATTTGGAAAAATCATTTTGGAAAAATACAGATTTTTGTTTAAGGCAAAACTTCTTTATTACAAAAATAGTTCAAAATGTTTGTAACATGTTTTGGTTTTTACTCAAACATGTTTGTATATCAAAGTATATTACTGAACTTATTTTTGTAGATTTTTAGAGAATTTATGGGATTTTATTGAAGGTAAAAAGCCATGTTTTTAATCCCTGAAAATTGCTGGACTGGCCTTCTGCCGGTCGACCGAGACAGAAGTCGGTTGACCGCTCCGGTCGACCGATGTACATAAGCGTGCACAGCTTGGGTCGGTCGACCGACAAAGAGTCTCTACTCTCTGTAAATGGCCTCGGTCGACCGGCGGTCGACCGCTAGGTCATTGCCTGTTTGCGGTCGACCGACCGGTCGATCGATCTGTCCAATGGTTGGAAATTCGACCGTTGGCGGTCAACCGGGCGGTCGATCGTCAGCAAACAGATCTGCTGAGTTAGCCTCCAATAACCACATTTTTGAACTCTATAAAAGGGGCTTCTCTTGGACTGTTTTCCACAAGATTTGAAGTGGGTTTTCAAGATAGTTTTTCATACATCTTTTAGTGTTTATCTCCACTTGTTTTAGAGCCAAATACTTTCATATCAAAAGGAGAGTTTTTCAAGAGTGTTTTGCAAAAGTGATTTCTTGAGTTTTTCACCACCAAATCAATCATAGTTTTTCTCACATATACTTGAGTTTTCTATTGCTATATCAATCCTATAGGAGAGTTGTTGTGAGAGTGATTTTAGGTGATCAAAGTGTTTAGATCATCAAGGTGTTCATTCTTGTTTGAGGAGGCGGACTTGCGGGTTCGCATTGTTTCGAGTTCTAGTGAGAGCTCAGTGTAGAGGTGCGGCCTCGGCAAGTTAGTGTGCTCGCGGTGTGTAGTTCTTGCGGGAACAAGAGAGGGACTAGTGAGTCCAAAGAGTTCTAGTGTGAACTCCTTGTAGGTGTTGCGGCACCGAGTGATCCGGTGGGATCGGTTTATAGTGAAAATCCTTCATAGTGTTAAAGGCGGGGACGTAGAGTAAGGGTGCTCGAACCTCAAAATAAATCTCCCGTGTTTGCGATTGGTCTCTCTATCTCTCGCTTGTGTCTTTATCTTACATGCTCTTATTGTTCTTATTCATTACTTGCTTGATATACTTGTGCTTATATTGATACATGCTTAGGGATTGTTTGCCCACACTTGTATTCAATCAAGAGAGCCATAGCGGCACCTCAAACTTATCTAGAGGAATCTTGAGGAGATAGTTCAGAACCATTCACCGGAAATTCGGCTACACTCTTAGGTTATACCTTGTGTGTTTAGCTTAAGAATTTTTAGTTTGCAACATAAATATTTTTAATTCCGCATTAATTCATCATTAGATTAGCTAGTCACCTATTCACCCCCTCTAGGTGATTTCAATTGGTATCAGAGCTTGGTGCTCTTGATTTGGGCCTAACCACCTTGAGTTAAAGATCCTCATTTATCGCAAATCACAATATTTGTACACACACATGGATTTCATGTCACCTCCCATGTTTAACATTCTTAACATTCAAACTTGGAAAGTTAAATGTCTTTGTACCTCAAATCCCTAGGTATTCATGTTTATTTAGCCACTATTAAAGATTCATATTGTTTAAATGGCAAACATCTAGAGGCTAATGCAAAAGCCATCTATACTTTAAAGTCAACCTAAATGATGAATATTTATCTAGGGTTTCTAACTTTGATTTGGCTTTTGTAGTTTGGAACACTATAGTCTCCCTTGGCGAACAAGAGCAATACTATGCGGGGAGCGACTCAGATGTTGGAAGTGATGCTTCCAACGTGTGCTACATGGTCCAAGGGGATAACCTCCTTGAGGTAAACTCTGAATCCGAGCTTGATGAGGATGTTGACATGTCATATGATGATCTTGCTTCTTTTTGTCAACAACTTCTTGAAAAATATGAGTTGCTTAAAAAGGATAATAAGAAATTGAAAAATAAATTTGATTCCATGTTAAAAGAAAAAGATTCTTTTCAAAATAAATTGGAATGCATTTCAAAAAAAAAATGATATGTTGAAAAAGGATAATATTTCCTTGACTTCTAAATTAAATGATCTTTGTGAAGGAAATATTTCTTTGAAAAATAAGATTATTTGGTGGAAAAAGAAAAGGAAATTGCTTTAAATGAAAATAACTCTTTGAAAAGAAAAATTGTTGAAAAAGAAAAGGAAAATGTTTTTAAAAAGAATGTTGATTCTCATTCTCACCATACTTTTCATGCCACTATTGATCAAAATGAGATTAAATTTTGAAAAGTAGAATAAATTATTTGAGCTCAACTTTGAGCAATTGTGCATTTAACCATAATAGATTGAAAACCTTGTTTCAAAAGAAACAAGCTCCACATGTTCATGCAAATCACCCACGACACACATATGCACACTTTGCACATCATAATCATACTTATTCTCATGTGCATTCTAGAGTGTACAAGTGTACACATTGCGGCCGCAAAGACCATTTAGCAAAATTTGTTATGATAAGGTAAATTCTATTAATTTTGCTAATAAAAATGTTTGGGTTCCAAATAATGCTAACCGTCATGGACCCAAAAGAAAATAGGTATCAAAATCTCCACCATTTGTGTTTGATGTAGGTGTGGATTCTCACATGACGTGAGAGGGTTGGTGCCTTGGTTGTGGATGCATGGGCTTGATGGACACTACAAATTGATGCATCGCTATCAAGGAAGTTTGGTGGGAAGACCACCATATTTTAGAGACTTAGAGAATAGTGCATTTAGTTTGGTAACTATCTCTAAAACTCCTATTTTAGTTTACATGCTTTTACTTAGATAATATTTTTAGCATGTTTTCAGCTTTATGCTTCATGTGGTAAATACTTGTTTAGATGTAGTTTTTGTCAAAACTTGTGTATATACTTGTACAAGTAGTGAGCAACATTTGATTCCTATATGTTTGCACTTCATTGCTCATTTGTACTCATTACATGTACATGTATAACCTAGTTTTGATGATTTCTCATTTACACTTATTTTGCCTATCCTTGTGCATGTTTTGCTTCATGTATATGTAATTTTTATTCAAAATTAATAAATATACATGTATACTCTTCAGTCACTTGTCTTCATGAAAATACTATTATGAACTCTTTTATATTTGAGATATGTATGCATATTTCTAGTTTTGAAAAAATCTTACATATACCTTAAAGTTTGTTTTTAAATGAAAATAAATTTTTGTAATTTTCATATGTTTTGAAGTTTTCGAGCCTTATTGATCATTTTCATGAAAATACTAATTACATGATTCTTGTGCACTCACACTTCATTTGTTTACTCATGACATTATTTTCATGAAAATTTTTGAGCTTTATAGATTTTGAGTGTCGACTTTTGTGTATTTAGTATGACTCATGAGATACATATGATTGTTTTCATGTTTGAAGGATCTTTAACTAGTTTTTCAAAAACTAATTTAAACTAGTTAGTTATTCTTCAATTGGTAGAGTTTTCAAACTTTGCAAAATATTTTCAAACTCTTATTTTTGAAAACCCCTACCAACCCTTTAAGGGCGGATGGATGAGCGACCATGCCTTGTATGCTCAAATTAAATATCTTTTATCATGTGCATAAAAAGGGTGGATCTTTATGAGTTATACACTTGATTCTCATCATATTTTCAATTGGTATCACAATTGATATTTTTTTGTATACTCATATTTTTTTTCTTATATATGTATGCTTCAAATTTCAAATAATATCAATTTCTATTGGTATTTTCTTTTCATACATATATATGTTTTGATTGTGCTTGATTTACAATAGTCATTACATGTTTAAAGCACAAATTATGTTTATGCTAAGCTTGACTTAAATCTTAATTTCAAATTGATATCACATTTAGTATTTAAATAAGCTTATGCATTATTTTCAAATGGTATTTTAATTGATATCAAAATTTATAATATACTTTAATTGGTATCAATATGTTTCGAATTCAATTGAGTTTCGATTTAAATTGGTATCAAGAATGTTTTACCTTTCATTTCAATTGGTGTCAAAATTGGTATAAAAAATGTTTTACCTTTTATTTGGTATCAAAATTTACCATATATTTTAATTGGTATAAAAGTATAAAATATTTTCTTTCATTGGTATCAAAATGTACAAATGTTTCAATTTCAATGGTATCACAAATTTTCAATTTCAAATGATATCAAAATCTTATGATAACTTAAAATTTTGTTATTTACAAATGGTATCTCAAAATTTATTTTATTACTTTGAATAATTATTAAAATTTGTGTTAAAAATATTTTGATATGTATTGCCTATATGCAAGATGAGCTTAACATCTCTTCTATATATAGATTCATGTTGAGTGTATCTTATATTGAGGAGCTTGACATCTCTTCTTTATGTGATACACGTGTGTCGGGGGAGCTTCACATCTCCACTTATGCATTGTATATTATGCTTTATATGAGCTAGGATTTTGTCATCCCTTCTTCATGTAATGCATGTATGCAGGGAAGCTAACTTAGCGTCTTCCTCTTCATGAATGTATATTGCATATTTATCCTTATTGTTAGCTTGTTTTCACCCCTTTATTGATGATTGACAAAAAGGGGGAGAATGATTTGAGTTATATATGCATATATTGAGTTTATGTTTTACAAAATGGGGAGAATGATTTTGAAAGTTTATACAAAAAAGGGGGAGAAGGTTTTTGGGAAAATGACTTTTTGGTTTATGTATGTTTTCTCTCACCTTGTTTGTACATACATATTTGTTTAGTTTTACGCACTTGATTGCAATATCTATTTGTTTATTGTTATGCATGAGTTAAGGGGGAGCTTCTATGAAGCTTGACTTTAATCCATGCATATATAACTCCATGAGTTTTGTCATCATCAAAAAGGGGGAGTGTAACACCCGGATTATTAATACTCTGGGTTAAAGTAATATTATTGGATTAATAATATTTTTCTAGAATTCTTATGACTATCAAATTGCGAATTCTGTGTTAAATGAATTTCAGTGATTCATTATAGAAAATCCCGGATGGATCTGCATGAAATACTCCTATTAATACCGGGTATTGGTATTCGTACCTATTTATGAGTATATTAAACAAGTTGGGAAAATGAAGAAAGAAAGAAAATGAAAATAAAATATAATATAGTTATGATTGATGGAGTATGGGGGTGGTATGGGATGTATGGAGAGTAGGTGGGAGTAGGTGGGAGTAGGTGGGGGTGAGGAGAGAGATAAAATCTCTCCACATTCACTCTCTCTCTCACTCCCGTTCACTCTCTCTCTTATTCTCTCTCCCCTCATCTCTCTCTCTCTCTCTCTCTCACTCTCTCACCCTCTCTGGGGTGTTGACCGGCGGCACGCCAGAGGCCGGGCAGGCGCCGGCGGCGCGGGGCAGGTGCGGCGGCCGGCGGCGTGGTGGGGGGAGCAACATGCCCCCACCCTTTCTCTCTTTCTCTCTCTCCCTCGTCTTCTCTCTCTTCCCGAGCTCCGGCGGCGGAGCAGTGCCGGAGCGGCGCTGGAGGCCGCGCCGGCTGCGCGGTGCCGGACCAGGCCGGCCAGGCCGGCGGCGGAGGCCGCAAGGCCGGCCGCGCGCGCTCGAGCAGCAGCAGCGCATGCTGCTGCTGTTGTTGTTATTGGGTTTGAAAACCCATTCGGGTTTGGGTTTTAAAACCCAACCGTTAAGAATCCAACCCGTTTCCATTTAAAAAGGTAAAATTTCATTTTAGCCCCTGTGAAATTACAAATTACTTTGGGGACCCTGAAAAATTACAAACAGCCCCCTGAATATTTTAAGTTATTACGTATCTAACCTTTTATATTGGTTTTGGTTTTCGAACGATATCTTGGCCATCGGAAGTCGGATTCGAACGATTCTTGAGCCGTTGTGATCGTGGAAATGAGAGCTACACATCTGGTATATCAGTATACGGTATGGGTGTTCAAAATTATCGGTATACCCGGTGAGTGGAAGTCCTAACTTAAATCTTATTTTTTCCCCAATTTAGAAATAATTATTGTTGGGAAATTATTGATAATATGGATTCATTGAAACTAAGAGATTACGTCATTAAAAAGATGATTGTGACAGTTATTGTAAAAGTGAATTGGTGTTATGGAACCGAAATCCAAGTAGAGTATTCGGATAATGACTCACTGATATGTTATGTATATGTGTGTAAGAACCTAATACGGGTATGATACCAAATTGAGAATTGTTATTTAAAATTCGTATAACATGACCATTAAGAGTCTGTAAGTGTATTAAAATGATTGCGCATAGGCGTATGCCACATAAGTTATGTGTTTGTGGAATTCTGAGCATCATGTATATGTTGCGAGTATTACTAGGGTTGAGAATCGAACAATTAAGTGCTGGGTTCTGATAGAAATGGTAAAGTATAAATTTTGGTTAATACCATCTACCCGCCTGTGATGAATATTGATGTCACTCAACCTGAAAGTCATTAAGTGGGTAAAGTTTACCTCCGATTCCATTACACACTGTGATTGCATGTGTATTGACTATTAATATAATAATGATGATAGTTAAATGAAGATCGATATTATATGCAAGTGATGTCCAACCTGTTATGAAAGTAATAGTTAAGGATAATAATAATCGGATGGCAATTGGTTAACACCGGTATACTCGGTGAGTGGACTAAACAGTGACAACCGGAAATCGATTACAGATCATGAATGTTTATTATTAATAAGAGATAATTAGAAATAAGTTAAGATAAAAGATCACTTGAGACCCATCAACCTGATCGGATAATTATAGAATTGGTTATTTTGATACTGGTATAAGCAGAATCCGAAGTTGATACTAGAATTGAACTAAACAAATAAAAATGGAAATTATCTTCGAGTAACTCGATGTGACCATGATATATAGAAAACTCTGCTAAATGGGATATATGTAATTGATGCAGTATGATAGAAATAGCGTACTGGTTAAAGTATTGAAGTTTTGTTAAAATTGATAAACTCGGATGGGATTGGGATATTTCGGTAAATTAGCAACTGTGAACGTGAACCGATGATGATGGAACTGATCAAGTAATTGATAATGAATTGAATTAGAGCAACTGAATTTCTAACTCTACCGGACATGCTTGATAAGTAAATGAATATCAAAAGCTTATTGTTAAGCTAAGTATACGGGATACTCAAATATTATGTAGTATGTTGAGTATCGATCTTGCGAATACTGTTTTCATATTTATTGTTTTTCATGATATATACGCTCATAACGTGATTTTGTGTATCAACTAGCACACTGAAGCAGTAAGGGTCAGCTGGTGACCAACATGATTATATATCGATTAAGTTGTTAATCGGTAGCAACTGAAAGCAATTTGATAGATAAATAACTAAGATTTATCGAACCCAATGAGAGGTGGAAGAATAAAACCTTTGAACCAGAACACATAAGTGGATATTGTACTTTTAGCGATTAATGATTATTAATGAAAAACTACTGAATAAGATCAAGTCTGATGATCATCAGATAATGGGTGACCGATGATGGTGTATAAGTATCAAGTGAGTAATTAAACTGCTGAAAACCTGTTAGAGTCAGTATTGAGTAAATCTGACAACTTAATATTAAGTATATCAATTACGATGCATAATTCAATATCAACAAAACAAATACCGATAGTATTGAACTAGTATTTTGATATGCCTACTCGATACACCGGAGACTTTCAAGTATTCTTGTAATTGATTTAGCAGAACATCGGAATCCCCTATTAAGCTTGGAAGTCACATCTTTATAGTGTACCTATTATATCTAACCAGTAAGAGTTAGATAATTACCTTAATAATTGAAAGTTAGTAATACGACGAAAGATTGAACGACGTGTCAATGAGAGTAGTAATCCAGTATGGGTAAGTGATATGTGTATGTGTACGCATGTACATATGTGTGTGGTTTGATTCATATGCGAACGCAGATGATGATTTGACTAGTAAATAACTGTGTGGTTTGGAACTAGAAGATAGAAGTAAGCAATAACAAAAATGTTGTATAGAAGTCAGTAGCGTTAACACCAGTATTGGTGGAACCTGGCGTAAATTTGGGCTGTACCAAATAAAAGTACTAAAACCAGTCCTTACTTGAAATAAAGGATAATTATGATATCAAAAGTGTAATAATTCATTAATATCAAAATTGTCGTATAAACTATCATTTATATTAGAAGTAATGAGAAGATTTTGAATTAAATTATGTTGTAGCCAATAGGCAGTTTGCCTGAGGATAAAAGGGGCAAATGATGACTGTTGACACTTAAAAAAGACAAGATTCTTATTGGTCCGAACAATGTCTAAACTTGTTGACATTTATAAAAGACAAGTGACAGACGAGCTGAAGACTAGTTTTCAGCCATCTCTAAGGGACAAGGAAGCAACTTGGACTCCACTGATCCAGCAAGCAGACGGTGAACCCAGATTGTTTCTAAACAGACCTCAGCAGGTCTAAGATGCTAGCACTTAGCATCGCATGAGCCCAAAGAGATAGCCTCGCTTGAGAGGCTAATATCACTCGACTTCGCCTTGAAGCCATCCAAAGCCTCGCCAAGAAGCTAAGTCGCAAACATCGCCACAGAGGACTTCCAGCTCCGCCAAAGGGTTTCTTTCGGACTTCGCCAGAAACCGTCTCTAGCTCCGCTACGAGCTCAATGCTGGCAGCGCCACTATTGATCTGCTATGGTCAACCTTTGACCAATCAAATCTCCGGATGAGATCAGATCCAATCAGATCAAATCTAATTAAAGTCAAATCAGAGATCAAATTTGGCAGTTTATTGCCACAATCTCTTGACTCTTCTAAAACGAGTAAGAAGATCAGGGGGAAATCCTCCAACGATATAGAAAGGATCAAAACAGATCAAGAGGATCAACCGACCTGCCAATTCTAGCTCCGCAGAAGCTATCTTAGTCTCGCAGCAAGGCTACTTTCCAGATTTAAACAGATTCGATTCAATCTGTTTCCATATCTTCAAGGGATGATTATACCCTTGCTCTCCCTATAAATAGCCCGCCAGGGGTACAAGGAGACAGATACATATACGGAGGCATATGAACACAAGAGGACTCCACAAGCAGAGGCTTCTTCACGACGCACCGTGCGTGCGTTCTCGAATTCAGAGATCTTTTAGAGAATTGCTTTCTCTAACCAGGGTGTTGATACCCTAACATCGTCCTTCTTCTCAAGGAATCTCCGGAACCAGGCGAGAAGGAATTCCTAATTGAAGACGATTTTTAGAAGCAGTAAGAGGGTTCTACCAACCTTCTGTTCTCTGATTCCCCGAACCAGGCGAGAAGGGAATCTCATCGCTCGCATCGTCAAAGGGACAAAGTGATCGCGCGCTGACCAGACTCCTATCGGCACACTTCTCCAGAATCTCTGAGGAGATCTACTTGTAATCTTTTTAAGAATACTTGTAATTTAGCTCCTCAAACCTTTTTGTAAGTTTTTCCCCCTTTGCAAACATAATGGAAAACAAGATGGCGACTCCGCTGGGGAACTTATTCTCCACTGCCGAGAATCAAGTGTCGCAATGCGACGAACAGACCTTTGGGTCTAACTCTGAATTCAGAAAAGCGGTGCAGCCAGAGCTTCTCTAGCTATATCTTCAAGGAAAGTCTCTGCGGAGACTGAAAAGGTTCTCTGCGAACCTACTGCGGTTATTTGGCGCAACAAGAGAGCACGTCCGCAGTCTGATTCCTTTACTTGTGAGAACTTGGTGGTTCAGTTCGATCAAGGGAGATTGGAAGAAGTCCTCTCTGGGGGTGGCCCAATGCTTCGAGCACGGAAGCATAGGAGCGTTTCCACAAAAAGGTTTCAAAGCAGAAACCGGAAGCAGGATTCTGCCAACACCCCTCAGCCTCGTGTGTGGCTAATCAGGTTCCTTGCGAACCTAAGTCTCCTCTGCCAAGGCGGATATGGAAGCCTAAACAGAAGTCTTCAACCGAAGCTTCAGGCGTAGCTACGCCTAAACCGCGCCACTCCCGCGAAGAAAAAGGCAAGATGCCTGTCTGCTCCAATCATAAAGTTACAATGGCAATCATACCGTTGTCCAATTCAAGAGCAGCCATGCCTCACGCCGGCCTCGTCCTCATGAGCGAAGCCACCGTACCACAGCGTACGCACAGGGTCCATAGCGCAAAGCCGAAGCCAAAGTACCATCTAAGGCTAATTACCTTCGCAGCAGCATAGCGGGTAAAGCACCACAGCGTGCTCCGCTTTCCAGTGCGTCAAGCACTAAGTTCGCATCTGATGGCGAAGCTAGAACCAAAGCACTATTTAGTGCTAATCCCATCTGCGAGGATAAAAGAAGCAGGACATCGCCCTATGTGCGATCCAGAAGAGCCTTTGCGCTCGATTGCAGGGACCCAACCGGGTCTGATTTGAGGAAATTGTTGGCTAATAGACAAACCTCTTCCCCCTGTTGTCAACAAGTGGGATGTCAGCTGGTGACACTCCACTCGATCCATTGCTGGCTGGGACCAATCCCCGCCACGCCTCCAAGACGACGATCAGTTTTTGATCGACTGACGGTACAAGCCCCGGCGAAACATCGCAAAAGGAGCATCTCGCGAGATCTACCCTCTGCATCCGTCAACATGACCGGAAGAGGATGAGAGTCCCCAGATCCAGATTACAGCCCAGGCTTAGGCGAAGTCTTGGTGCATGAGGAAGGTGTTTTCCGAAACACCAGATCTAGGGTGGCGATACCCTATAATTATGAACAGCCTTCTCCTCGACGGCCCTAGCCTCGCCAGAACCCAGGAGATCACTCCAATCATCGGACGAAGAAGATGAAGACAGTGGGTATGCCTCCTCGGCGACTGTCAGTTCGGTGCGAACAGACAGAGCATAAGTCAATATGGCTGATAATGTTAACGACGACCTTCGTCGACGCCTAGAAGCTCAGGAGCAAACTTTCAGAACCCAGCAAGAAGCTCTGGACAATATTCAACAGATGCTCGCTCAACTCCTCAGTAACCGGAATAACAATGATGCCGGGAGCAATCACGATGAGGAGGAACACTTCAGCAATGAGCAACCGAAGCCGGAGAAATCCAAGGAGGGTTCCTCCTTAGACGCCGAAGTCCTTAAGGGCCTCCAAGCTCAGATCGCATCCCTGGCTCAGAGGGATGAATTAAAGAAGGTAGGGGCAGTCCGTCCTTATCCGTTGGAGTGAGACTCGGTGCCGTATCCACCGAAGTTCAAACCGCCAACGCTGCATGCCTATGATGGAAAGAGCTCGCCAAATCAGCACATCTACTATTTCCGGTCTCAGACTGGTAATGTTATAAGCAATGACGCCATCATGGCTAGGCTATTCATTGGCACCTTAAAGGGGGTGGCATTTGACTGGTTTCGCAGCCTCCCCCGGGATCTATCAACTCCTGGATCGATTTGGAAACTGGTTCCTCTCTCGTTCTATGAGGACGATACCGAAGTAACCATGGACAAGCTCCTCTCCACTGTGCAAAGGAAGGCCGAATCTGTCCGTGACTACATTGAACGGTTCAGAAACTTATCCTTGATGTGCCCAGCAGGGATGCCATTACCCATGCTCTTACAGACCTGCAGACACAACTTCCTAGACCAAGTGGAAGTTCGCATGGGGGCTGTCAAAGCCCACACTTGGAAAGAATTGGTCGAACAAGCTGAGATAGCCGAGAAGTCGGCTAAAAAGTTCGAACCATCCGCCCCTAGAGCCAAATGGGTATGAACAACAAAGGGCGTAGCGACCTACCGTAATCTTCGCAAGCTAAAGGCAAAGAGACTATGTTTGTGGAGTTATCCGGAGATGTGCAGTCGAAGGCCAAGAAGAGCGGCTTCAACAATCAGGAGCCCAAGTTCCCTCCAAAGCAGTACTCGTTCAAAGACGATCAGGTGGTCACCATATTCCATCTGCTCCACAAAGGGAACAAAATGAAGCTGCCAGATGCTCGGCGTCCCAATGAGATAGGGCGCACAAACGACCCTAAATACTGCCTCTACCACAGGATGGTCCACCATCCTACTGATAAGTACTATGTCCTCAAGGATAGAATTCAAGCCTTGGTTGATGCCGGAGTCTTGACACTGAAGACGGAGCAGAAGAAAGTCACCGCCAATATGGTGACCCTGAGTTCGGCAAAGCTCCAAAGGTCACAGTCCCTGACGGGACTTATGCAGCCCCTGCGCCACGGTTGGAAGTCAAGCATCCTCCAGCTATAGCTCAACATAATAAGGGTCTTGTTCCCTTAACATTGGAGACAGGGGAAGTCATGTGGATACATCCAGACCTCATCCAAGACGTGCAGTGGGATCCAAAGCAGCCCAATTCAAAGGGCAAGTCTTGCAATGTCATCTCCATCCTGCCAGACGACGGCAATCTTACATCGGCTTCCCTCAGTGATTCAGAAGGAGAAAAGCTTGCTTGCGCAGCGCAAGCCGATGCGCCTCAACAGACGGGCACCAGATCTGGAAAATCATACTTAAGGCAGTATGAAAAGTCTACTGACGAGACACAACAGCAAACGACGTCAGTACAAGTACCAGCATCCACTCCAATCCCAGCCAAAGGGAAAGAAAAGCCTAAGGAGGTACGATTCGACCATGTGTTGAAGAAACCACCAGGCCAAGGGTTTGATACGCCCTTTCGGTTTGACATATTGGCTTAGCTGGCCAATATCCCAGCTCGTATCACTATACACGAGCTCCTTCGCCTCTCGAAAGAAACAAGAGAAGCACTCAGGGATGCGCTAGCCAATTCAGAATCCTTTCTGACATGCATGCCTGAAATCCCTAACGACGACTTTCAGTCTCCTTGCCCAGAATGTCATCATGCACAATCAAAGGTGCCCGCTATTACATTCACGGCAGAAGATATGCTTCTCAAAGACAACAAGCACGATCGACCTCTGTACTACACCGGATATATCGGTTAAACGTGCATCGAGAGAATACAAGTCGATCCGGGGTCCGCACTCAGCATCATCCCCAAAAGGCTTCTCTATTTCCTCGGCATACCGCTGTACAGGTTGTCTGCAACCACTACTACAATATACGGTTTCAACGCCGGGAGTAGTCATCCACTGGGGAAAATTCGACTCCGTTGCAGAATCGGGAGCCTGAAGTCAGAAGTGACATGCTATGTCATTGACGCTGACACATCATATAACCTGCTGCTGGGACGGCCATGGATCCATGCCAACTGGATCGTTCCCTCTACGCTGCACCAATGCTTCAAATATGTTGAAGATGACGCGACAGTACGACTGTCTTCGCTGAAAGGCAACCATTCAAAGGAGTGAAAAAATACTTCACTGACGCTCTCCTATATCAAGAGGCCGGTGGAGCACTTAAAGAATCGTTGCCGGACGATGATGAAAGTGGCAACGAGGTGGATTCAGAATCCGAAGCAGGCATGCCAGCCATTCTGATTGGCGAACCAATTATAGCATGTCTCAATAATCCCCTATGTAATACTCCTTCAGAGATGAAGGTGAATGGGTAATTAATGATAATATTTCTTTTGATTATCCCGCGAGTGTTGGGCTATTTGAATCCATTACGGATAGCTCTCTGCACATGCCTTTACACAAGCTAAGTGCGTCCAGTACGCCCATGGAATCCGCAGAAGGAGCCGTCTTGGTGATCCCGCCATCCAAAGAAGGTCAGATACCGATAATCTTCGGTAGAACCCAACCACAGGGACCCGCGGTCGCAGATTCAAGTTCAGACTCAGACACTCCACAGTTCTTCCATTATGCGCGGCCAGCGCGCCACATTATAAAGAAAATGGGATATGATTTGAAGCATGGAGGCGGCTTAAACTTTGGAAAAGGAAGACACAGTCTAATGCGTAATTTTGTCCCGAAAGGGAAGCCTGCAAATTACTATGATAGTACACGCAGGGGGTTGGGTTACGTCACGCCCACATCATCAGTAACAGTCAAGTCAAAGACGATGAACCAATTCCATCACATTCAGCCTCATCCTCCGAGTGGGATTCAGATGTCAGCATAGGAGGGATGTTCGAAAACCTCACTGCTAATATGACCTCAAGCAGTCAATTGGAGCCCGCAGAAGCCACTGACGAGGAACCATGGGCCCAGCAATTAGACCTTCAATGGGAAAGGCGATTCGAACTGCGCGAGCCGCCCACTGAAGACAAGGTGATGCAGGTCAACCTGGGAAGTCAGATAACCCCAAGCCCATCTTTATAAGTGAAAGCCTATCACTTATAGAAAAGGAGGAATTGATAATACTCGTAAAGGAGTATATAGATGTCTTTGCATGGAGCTATGAAGATATGCCCGGACTTGATCCACAGGTCGCTATGCACCGTCTAAACATCAAGCCTGACGTCAAGCCGGTCAAGCAGCAACAACAACGTCGGTTTCGCCCGAATATCATGGAAGCTATTGAAGCCGAAGTTCACAAGCTCATTGCATGTGGCTTCATCCGGGAGGAACAACATCCAGATTGGGTGGCTAATATAGTCCCCGTCCTCAAGAAGAATGGGAAAATACGGATCTGCATCGACTACCGTGATCTCAATACGGCCTGTCCTAAGGATGAATTTCCACTACCCATCACCGACGTCATGATTGACAACACATGCGGGTTCGAAAGGATGTCTTTCATGGACGGCTTTTCAGGGTACAACCAGATTAAGATGTATCCCGACGACGAGAAGCATACTTCGTTCCGAACACCGTGGGGGTATACTACTATACTGTAATGCCCTTCGGACTGAAGAACGCCGGAGCAACCTACCAGCGGGCAATGAGTACGATCTTCTGCGATCATCTCCGAAAAACGGTGGAATGCTATGTCGACGACATTGCCGTCAAAAGCCGCAACAAGAATGAACATCTTCGCGACCTGAGAACGATGTTCAACATAGTGCGGGCTCATCAACTGAAAATGAACCCGACAAAGTCCTTTTTGGAGTGTCAAGTGGCAAGTCCTTGGGTTTATTGTCACATCAAAAGGGATTCATCTTGACCCAGACAAAGTCAAAGCCATCCAGAGCATGCATCCACCAAGGAATCTCAAAGAGCTCAGAGGCTTGCAAGGCAGGCTGGCCTATATCAGAAAATTCATCGCAAATCTCTCAGGCCGCTGTCAGCCGTTCACCCGGCTCATGAAAAAGGGTGCTTCCTTCGTATGGGATCAAGCTTGTCAAGAAGCTTATGAAGACATCAAGAGGTATCTCACAAAGCCTCCAGTCCTGGTGGCCCCTACATCAGGGAAACTATTCTTGCTTTATGTAAAAGCTATGGACTACTCCCTCGGTGCCCTCCTCGCTCAAAAGGACGACAATGGCCACGAGCAGGCCATCTATTATCTGAGCAGAACTCTCGTAGGGGCGGAATCTCGCTACAACCCTATCGATAAAGAGTGTTTAGCTCTCGTCTTCACTGTTCAGAAGACACGACATTATTTGGTCGGCCAGACCATACATGTCATCTCCAGAGTAAACCCATTGCGTCTTCTTATGACGAAGCCAGGATCATTGAATTCAAGATTGGCTAAGTGGGCACTTTTATTGTCTCAATACGACATGATCTTTACGCCTCAGAAGGCGGTAAAGGCCAGGCCTTGCAGAGTTCTTGGCTGCTCATCCAGTTCCGGAGCATTCAAAACTTCACGAAGACATCCCCGATGAGGTCTTCGAATCTTATGCAACCTCAGAAGAGGAAGTGTGGCAGATGTTCTTTGATGGGGCATCCCGAATGGGCCCTAAAGGCAAGATTATTGCCGGAGTGGGGGTTGTGTTTATCTCCCCACAGGATCATGTCCTGCCCAGAGCATTTTCTTGACAGAATCATGCTCCAACAATGTAGCAGAATATAATGCTCTGCTCATCGGTCTTCAACTAGCCCATGGAATGGGGGTACGCTACCTCGAAGCTTATGGCGATTCAAAACTGATCATCAATCAGGTTAAAGGCGAATACGAAGTCCGCCATGAGGACTTGGTGCCTTATTACCATACAGCCATCGAATTGGCTAACCTATTTGAAGGTTTCTACATCGGGCATGTGTCCCGATCTCAGAATACCAGGCAGACACTCTCGCTGCATTAGCGACGACGCTAGCCTTGCCAGCCGACACCGAGTATCACCTCACAGTCGCGACTCGACATCTTGTATGTTCCAAGCACATGCTAAGAACTCGAGAAGTCTATAATGTCTCGACGAATCTTGAGCCGAGGGATTGGCGCTTTCCTCTCATTGACTATGCTTTACACGGTCTACTTCCAGATGATCCTAAAGAAGCAGCGTCCGTCAGACAAAGGTCCATCCGCTTCTACTACGATCCAATTCTGAAGACACTTTACTGTCGTTCATATGACGGTGTCCTCCTCCGTTGCCTTTCTCATTCAGAGGCACAGGAAGCGCTTCAAGAAGCGCACGATGGCACTTGCGGAGCTCATCAGCCAGGTCCAAAGCTTAAAGACAGGTTGCATAGGCTGGGATATTATTGGGCAACTATGATAGCCGACGCCATCCAATATGCACGAAGGTGTAAAGCATGTCAGATTCATGCGGACTTCATACACCAGCCTTCGGAGTTGCTCCACCCGACTGCTGCTTCATGGCCATTTGAAGCATGGGGAATAAATGTCGTAGGGCCAATTAGCCCTTCTTCGACAAGAGGTCACCGGTTTATCCTGGCAATAACCGATTACTTCTCAAAATGGGCAGAAGCCGTACCGTTGGCCGAAGTCAAAACCTCTAATGTGGTTCACTTTATCAAACACCATGTCATCCATCGATTTGGTGTCCCTAGGCGGATCATCCACGACAACGGTCCCCCAATTCATAAGCCAAGTATTCTATCGGTTCTGCGATAAATACCGAATTCAGAATGTGACTTCAACTGCCTATAATCCTGCTGCCAATGGCTTGGCGGAAGCATTCAACAAAACAATCATCAAGCTGCTCAAGAAATTCGCCTCCTCGAATAAGCGAGATTGGGACGAAAAGCTCGGTGAATGTCTTTGGGCCTACTGAACCACGGTTCGGACACCGACGTGCAATACGCCTTTTCCCTGGTATATGGGTGCGAAGCAGTCGTCCCGTTGGAAATCCAGATGCCATCATTGCGAATCGCTCTGACCACAAGAGCACATCAGAGGACAATGATCGATTGCGTCTTCAAGAGCTCGAAGCCCTAGATGAGAAGCGGCTACAAGCTCAGCAGCATATCGAGCTATATCAAGCTCGAATCTCAAAAGCCTTCAATAAGAAGGTCAAACAGAGGGTCTTCCAGAAAGGAGACCTGGTCTAGCCGTCAGACGACCAATGATTATGACGCACAAGACTAAAGGCAAATTTCAGCCTAAATGGGAAGGACCGTTTGTGATAGAAAACAGTCTATTCAAACGGAGCATACTGCCTCACGACTACAGAGGGCGACCTATTCATGATGCCGATCAATGGCAAGTTCTTAAAGAAGTATTATCCTTAATCAAGGATTCTTCTCTTGATCAAGTTAACACTGCACCTCTGATCAAGATCTCCGTGCCCGAAGCACACACAAAGAGAGCCTTTCTCTTCCTCCCAGTGAGGTCATACAGCCATAAACCAACAGGAACCTGGCCGTGCACCAGTTATCCTAAAGGAAAGTTAGGGTTATGCAGACATTAACCCGATAATCCAATATCCTTAACGATTAAGGGTAGAGGAAAATGTTGGCCTGTAAGCCCAACATAAGTCCTCGACAACTCATCATGCTGAGGGGAATAGCATGGCTAGCCCAATTCAAACGGTAGTGGTAAAGGCATATCAAACCCGTTGACAGCTGGGGATTGCTAAAAATCCTAAGGGACCAGTTCCCATTTGATTCCCTCTCTAAAATCACTTACCAATTCTCATCCATAGGATGGTAAGGCCACATATATTCTGCTGTTATGTTAACATCAAACCTATGACAGCAGTTCCCTCATTTCTCCTCGTGAGAACGAGACCTCCAAAGTCACTTACCATTCTCATCCATAGAATGGTAAGACCACATATACATTTCGCTGTTACGTTAACATAAACCTATGACAGCAATTCTCTCGTTTCCCCCCCAGAGAAAACGAGACTTCTCCCAAATTTCACTACAAACTCGATACTCGTTGACATTTACAAAAGACGAGTATCACCTATTTTGAAGCTTGGTGGCTTCTCAACCAGTTATGTCATTGCGACCTCTGAACTGGCAGATAGCCAAGTTTCATCTACCATTGAGCTAATAGCGTCTCATTCGGTTATGTCATTGCGACCTCTGAACCAGCAGACAACTAAGTCTCAATTCCGAGCCCTGTTGACATTTACAAAAGACAGGTCTCGATACTCGTTGACATTTACAAAAGACGAGTATCACCAAATTTTGAAGCTTGGTGGCGTCTCATCCGGTTATGTCATTATGACCTCTGAACCAGCAGACAGCTAAGTCTCAATTCCGAGCCCTGTTGACATTTACAAAAGACAGGTCTCGATACTCGTTGACATTTACAAAAGACGAGTATCACCAAATTTTGAAGCTTGGTGGCGTCTCATCCGGTTATGTCATTGCGATCTCTGAACCAGCAGACAGCTAAGTCTCAACCCCGAGCCCTGTTGACTCTACAAAAGACAGGTCTCGATACTCGTTGACATTTACAAAAGACGAGTATCACCTATTTGAAGCTTGGTGGCTTCTCAACCAATTATGTCATTGCGACCTCTGAACTGACAGATAGCCAAGTTTCATCTACCATTAAGCTTAGTAGCGTCTCAACCGGTTATGTCATTGCGACCTCTGAACCAGCGGACAGCTAAGTCTCAATTCCGAGCCCTGTTGACATTTATAAAAGACAGGACTCACGATGCTTGCTGACATTTACAAAAGGCAAGTATCTCCCTTCAGCCCCGCAAAGGGCTAACTCGAGATTGCTGACGTCTTAATCGGTTATGTCATGCGACCTCTGAACCGACAGATAGCCACGTCTCAAAGATTACGTCCTAAAGCAAGAACAAGATGGAGATTCGACAGAAGCCAAAACAAAAGAAAGAATTTCCATTAATTCCAAAAGATGGGGACACATGGAGGCACGTATACAATGACCTACAAGCGTACACTGTACGATCTGAGCCACTCTCCGAGGGCGTTTAGCCTCGTCTTCCTGTCATCAGCAGCCTGGGCAAGCGCTTGTGACCTCAGCTCAGCCTCATCAAAGTCCACCGCCTGGGCCAGACGAGCTTCAACTTCCGCCAAAGTTGCCCTTTGTGACAACTCCTGCTGCGCAAAACTCCTCACTCTGAGCTCTGAGCTCTTCAAGCCGCGCAATTTCCTTAAGACGCACACGGTATGGCCTTGGATAAGAGGAGATTTGCTTTCCTAATCATTTCCTCAGCCTTCGCAATCTTATCCTCAGCGCCAAGAAGAGCACTAGTGGAGGTGTCAATTGCACTTCCAACCTCCGCTTGCCTTGTTTCCAAGGATTTCAAATCAGAAGAGACGGCCTTAGCAGCCTCTTGAGCGGCAAGCCGGGCCTCGTGCTTCGGGCAACAAGACAAGCGAGCTGCTCGTCAGCTAAGGACGCCGGGTCTGAGCGATAGAGATGGCGCCACTCCTCTACAGCCTTCTCAAGGTCATCCACCAGGAGTTCTAAAGCAGCAGCCTGATGATACCCCTCAAAGTCCCGAATGCTCTCAATGTCACGGGGAGAGGACCACCTTCAGCTTTGAGAATAGTACAGGCAAGCCCTTCAAAACTAGGACGATGGTTCGCTCCAAGCTTTTATAAAAGCTATCGACCAGGTCGCCTATGTAATCATTCTCGGCCTCAGCCATTTCGGGCAGGGAGGCAACCACGGAATAGTCCACCAACCTGGTCGACGCCGTCGCTGAAGAAGTAGCGGGAATACTGACAGTAGCAGGACTAGCCGAAGGCGATCTCGGCGGAGTCCTCATCGAAACCAGCACGCCAGCCACCGTGGAGGTAGGACTGGCAACCACCTCTTGAGCAGCAGGCTCAACCACCAGGGTTGGAGAGGTAGGGCTTGCAATTACCTTCAGTGCCGCATTCGGCAAAACAGTCCGCCCTCACTTGTTGATGTGATTGGGAGTGAGGATACCTCCGGAATTGTCGTCCCTTCAACCTCTGGTCCTTCAGCTGATTTAGGCTGATAAGAAGGAAGGTCGCCATACAGCGCGTCCAACACAGCAGCATCCGCCGTGGCCGAGGTGCTCATGTCACTCCTCGATCCCTCAGGAAGATCTACCGGCTCCCTTGAAGCAGACGCATCTTGAGGCCGAACACCTGTAACAAGACTGTGGTTAGTCGGACACTATATACAGAAGAAGCCAAATGGGGTACGACAATACCAAAGGATGATGTTGCCTCGAACATCTCGTCGGCCGCACCAGTCTCCAGAGGCTCCATCGGAAAATTTTTGGCAGAATCAACACGAATAGCCGGCTCGTTTTCACTTGCCGAGTATCCTGTGGACCACCCGATAGAGCTCGATGCCTCAGGACTCCCTTTAGAAATCCCAATGCCTGAAGGACCGATGTTGGCCACATCACCTCCAGACTCCTCCGGAAGGGCACAGGAACCAGCTTCAGCCCCATAAGTGAATAGGGGATCATAATGTTCCCTTGCTCTCCAGCCGTCTCGGCTCCTGCAACAAGAAGCAAAGGATGAGTTATTCGGAACACACCAAAAGCATTATATGAACAAGGGTAACCTACCCAGACCTGGAGCGAATTCACCACTAGTCGATTCAGCAACCGACGGTTCAGCTGCTAATGGGGCAGCAGGAGGAATCGCTGTAGAGGGATAACCCACTACGACAATCGTAGGAGCTTAGCGACGGGGCTTCTTCGCCAACGATTTCCTACGAGAGCTACCTGCCCGCTTTCTCTTGAAGTGGACGTCAGAATCCTCTTCTTCCACTTCTCCCGCACGTCGTGGGGAAGACGTTCCCACCACACCAGAGCCAGCCGCATGAGTATCAGCTCCCATCCCGCCTCGAAGCAAGGACTCCCTGCATCAGAAGCCTCGCTATCATCCACAGCGATGAATTCTTCCAAGCCGGGGACACGAACCGTTTGCCTTCTCTCTTATCAGAGGCTTCCGCTTCAGTCGCTGAGAGATTAACTTCACACCCGAACTGTTGGCGTTAAATCCAGAAGGTGTGGAGTTAGAAGCCGCGTACCACTGGCAAAAGCATAGGGTCGTCGAGAGGCCGGGATCCTGCAGCGGCGTGCGTAGCCACGCCCCAGTGCCATCCGCAGTAAAGAACCGCCAGGCACGGGCCCCATCAATAAGACTCCTCATGAAAGCCAGGTTCGAATTGGGGTTGCCCACATACAGTTGGTCGTACCCGAATTGGCGGGCAAATCGACTCGGGACGTAGGGTTCCAAGTAGCAGGTATCCCCACTCCTGTACAGCAAATGCGAGGGCCGGATGCTGATCAGCCACTCGAAAACGCCCCGACTCATGGGAGACCGCCCTGACTCCGCATCTCGGAATTCCTCGTTGTATCCTGCGCCCCGAATGTGAGGAAAACAGCGGAACAGGCTATAAGCGTCATGACGACGCACTAACTTACGGGCCTCGGCCACGTAGGCTTTCATCCAGAGAGCAACCTTCGAATCGGGAGAGAAGCGCCGTTCGAACACCCTGCGGAGGGTCTTCCCCAGCTCCAATCAAAGTAGGGCAGTGTAAGGCGAACCACGCCATCAAGTAGGTGTACGGTAGACCCACCCTAGGATTGGGTCCATCGCAAGGAAGGATAGCACTCTTCCCACGTCTCGTCGCCGGTGGCCTGCAGAAAGCCTCCGTTAGTGCGCGAAGGCCTCTTTGAATACAGCATACCATGGCTGGGAGAAGACCCAGACGGTGACCATGGGCCAGGCGAACGGCGGGGTAGCAGAAACATTCGGGTGGACGATGTCACCCGAGGAAGAAGGCACGACACACTTCTTTAACCAGACGGTTAAGAAACAGGCCAGCAGCGCCTTTCGAGACATAGGCCGACGGGCCTGATGGTGAAAGCTCCGAAGGGTCTCACCTCTCATAGGGACCAGTGTCTTCTTTACAACGATATCCCTTTGGAGACACATCTCCATCCGTTCAACAATATCACCATCAGCGACTCCGCGATGAGCTGCTTCAGGAGCATTCTTCATGTCTGGGAACAGGTAACTTCCCCAGCTCTTCAAGCTTTTCGAGCTACCTTGCCACCACCATGGATGCTGGAACAATATGCAAGTGGCACATCAATTCCCGATAAGTCTCGAGCAAAGCAGGCTCCTGTTTCTCCAGAATAGCCAACTCCGCCTCACAGGGAAAGTACTCTTCGTATGGAAGAGACCCGAAAGGCAAAGCAGAGATTTCCCACATCTCATGCAAAGCCATGCCCAGCTCGCCAACCGGGGTGAAGAAAGTCCCCGAAGCCGGGCAGTACAACTCAAGGATGGCGTAGAAGCACGCCACCTTCATCTCAATGCCGTAGCAGGTCGCCCTGACGGCCTCATAGAGATTCAACCCCTCCAAGTCCTCCTCGAAAGTGAGCGAGGATATAGTTGGTCAACTCCGCCCACCATGTCTTAGGAGGATGAACCCAACCGGGAGCCCTGAATTCAGTGGCAGGATAGTTCCCGTCAACTGCGCAGAATTGAGTGCCAAAGGTCTGCGCTACAGCGGGTTCTCTCCCACTGGAAGTTCCCGCGATACCTTCCCAGGGTATAGCCCCATTATGCTGAGGGGAGGCCCCGCCCTCGAATAGCCAGACTGAAAGGTCAATCACCCAACATGGACGGATTCGACGCTTCGGCTTACGCCCACGCCATCTTCCGAGCCTGAGTCACATTCACAAAGGAAGATAGAGGAAAGTGCCGCTTAGTCGACGGAAGGTAAAAACTTCTCGCCATCCAGTTGAAAGATCCATTGTCCCCGCCTGCCTGCAACTGGCGATCGGGATCGGATGCGGCATCCCCGAACATAAAGTCGGGCTTCCTGTAAGTCCGACGGTCAACATCCTCAAGAGGGGCCGTGGTCAAGATACTCCGCGTGGTCTGCGGATGACCGCCTTGGATGAGTGTATCCCGGACGAGAGAGCTCCGCTCACTGAACAAAGAAGCCTGTCCATGGAATTGCAGGCTGAGGTTACCATCTGCTCGACTGGTTAGCCCAAACAGACTGTTCAGGAGACCGGGAGTGTAATGCACTGCAAAGACAGAAATGAACTATGATTAGTTCAACAATCAAGTGGATACGAAGACATAAAAATTCACTAAGGCATAGCCTCACTCAGCAAGCAAGGCCAGCAAGGCGATAGCTTCGATGAAGCTTGACTTGCGGATAAAACTGCGTCCAAAGTACCAATTTCGCTTAAGCAGAAAGTGGTATAGCCCCAAGGGCTGACGTCACCAAGAGGGCATCATGGTCAAAAGTCACCCTTCGTGGCCATGACTGAAGGAACAGACCTATATCCTGTTCCTCAACAGGATGGAGACTGCTCGATAATGGCTTCGTACGGAAGCCTAAAGAAGAACTGTTCGGTTCTTAATTCCCTTGTGCAAGAAGAAAGATAGGGAAGTTCAGGGAAATGAGTTCCCTAATGAGGACAGATCATATTCGATCATCCTAATAGCCAAATGTTGGCTCCAAAGGAGAGAAACCACGGTCTCTAATCAGATAGAAAATTCCTTACCGAGACTGGTCGCTCGATGACCGGAGGAGGAGGACCCTCCGCTGCAGAAGTCGCCACTTCTTTTCCCGCTCGTCTTTTGGGCGCCATAAAGAGTTGCAAGAGTTCTCAAGGTTCTCTGAACAAGAAGGAAGAGGAAGAGGGAAAGTCAGAAATCTCTCTGAAAAAAGGAGATCTTTTCCTGCTCAGCCCGATCGGGCTTTTATAGGCCAATCAGCGCCGAAACGAGGGCCTCGAAAAGGGCGTATGCCGCCGTTTCGAATTAATTCGAAACGCCGCCCAAAGCGCCTTCCCGAGAAGCGCTGCATCGATTCCGCTAAGGTTAACTTCGCCCTGGCTTAAAGTGCGGATTTCGCACAATCCTTCAAGGACTTAGCCGAAAGGCTTACCTTAGCCCTCTAAAAGGGCGCAGAGATGCCAGTCTCGCGAAGATCACTCAAAGAAAGGACTATGTCCTTAACTCCGCATACAGTTTAGCCCCGCTATGGACAAACCCTCAAAGAAAGCAAGCAAAGATCAGATGATTAGAATGAACTTTCATTGATTTAAAAGGAAGGGTACATTGATATTACATCGAAGTTGTGTTTCATACAACACACCCAGTTGCTTAACAAGGTCATCCGCGCAAAAGGCATACAAGTGGTTTTATCCGCTTCTGAGTCAAACCGACTGGACAAAGGAGGCCTTCCTCCTGCACAAGGCCGTAATCAGTGGTACCGCAAGGACACGGTCATTATTCTCCACAAAAATGGCAGATCTTGCCAGGCCATTTTTGTTGAAGCCTGGCAATAGAAACCTATCGCCGCCAACACGATAGATCATGTATAAATGGGAATCGGCAGTGATACCAGTGATCTAACGGGTGTGAGGCCCGCCTTCCCGAAGTGGATCGCCCTTAAAGGCCACCAAAGTTGAAAGTTGGCAATGATGCCAGTGATCTCACAGGTGACGCCCACCACCCCGAAACGGATCATCTCCGACAAAGCGGCTACCAGCCTCACCTCAGAACGAATCATCTCGTATAAGAGGCTGCCAATAGCCTCTGGGACACGCACCGTCGCCCCAAGTTGTTCCTCCTGCTTAAAAGAAAAGCTCAACCGGGGAAGCATAAGGCAATTTTCGATCTCTTCATCAAGATACAAGATCGGCGAGCATAGCCCACTGCAATGCAAAATCAGAGCAAATTAGCAGTTAAGCACAGAAAAAACTGCAAATCAGAATCTTTGGGTCAAAGCAATCCAATTTCAGTAAAAAGCAGAGGACAAGCCTCGCCTGCACAGCACTGATGGGCTGGCTCAGCAAACGCCAAGTCCAAGCCTCGCCTATATGGCTAGCCAGACTGACCCCGTGGGATACGGTCTTAGCTTCGCCTATATGGCAAGACTGGCTCAACTATTGAAGAGACCAAGTTCCAAGTTCTGCCTGTACAGCGGACTTAATGTGCAGTGATCTTCCTTTGATCAAGTCAAAAATGATAGCTTCGCTGGGAAGCTATGCCAAAATCCTTCTCTACAGATCAGTTAAATGGAGAACAAGGGAAGCTAATCCCTGAAGCAGCCGCTGAAGATAAATTAGGGAGATGAATTCCCTAAAATCAGTGAAGTCGTTGAACGATCAAGGACTTACCGGTCCTTGGCCGGATAATGACTAGAGTGGGCATTCCCACTAGTTCAGAGATCTGAGTATCTCTTTCAAACCAAGGGAAGAGAAGAAAGGCAAAGCACTTCTCTTCAGAGGACCTCAAGTGTCCTATTTATAGGCCCATGGCCTGAAGCGCTGCCGCCTCAAGCGTGGAAGCACGAGCGCATTTAAGGCATTTATTGCGCCTTGAGAATAGAACGGTTTCCTCAGAACCGTGCGAAGGGAGAAACGTCTCCCTCATAAAAGGCACTTATGACGCCTTGAAGAAAGGGAATATCCTCCCTTGGAAACGTGCAAATCGGAGAATATCTCCCTCGATCAGCACGAAAGAAAGGAGTAATCCTCCTCGTAACCAGCCACGGCAGTGGGCCCGAGAAGAAAGCGACAGATGTTCCAGAGCGAACCTACCTAGCCGCGAAGCTACCAGACACGAGTCTACATGATTCCTCGGCGAATCTACATCCCAAAGCAGGATTCAAAGCGAAGCTGAACTCAACCATCATGGCGACGTTCATTCACCACCGATCAAAGCAGTTCAAAGTGTTTCGAAGTCTGAGCCATTGCAGACTTTCGAAAACTTTGAAGGGGGTCTTGTTGACACTTAAAAAAGACAAGATTCTTATTGGTCCGAACAATGTCTAAACTTGTTGACATTTACAAAAGACAAGTGACAGACGAGCTGAAGACAGTTTTCACCCATCTCTAAGGGACAAGGAAGCAACTTGGACTCCACTGATCCAGCAAGTAGACGGTGAACCCAGATTGTTTCTAAACAGACCTCAGTAGGTCTAAGATGCTAGCACTTAGCATCGCATGAGCCAAAAGAGATAGCCTCGCTTGAGAGGCTAATATCACTCGACTTCGCCTTGAAGCCGTCCAAAGCCTCGCCAAGAAGCTAAGTCGCAAACATTGCCACAGAGGACTTCCAGCTCCGCCAAAGGGTTCTTTCGGACTTCGCCAGAAACCCGTCTCTAGCTCTGCTACGAGCTCAATGTGGCAGTGCCACTATTGATCTGCTATGGTCAACCTTTGACCAATCAAATCTCCGGATGAGATCAGATCCAATCAGATCAAATCTAATTAAAGTCAAATCAGAGATCAAATTGGCAGCTGATTGCCATAATCTCTTGACTCTTCTAAAACGAGTAAGAAGATCAGGGGAAATCCTCCAATGATATGGAAAAGGATCAAAAACAGATCAAGAGGATCAACCGACCTGCCAATTCTAGCTCAGAAGCTATCTAGTCTCGCAGCAAGGCTACTTTCAGATTTAACAGATGCGATTCAATCTGTTTCCATATCTTCAAGGGACGATTATTACCCTTGCTCTCCCTATAAATAGCCCGCCAGGGGTACAAGAGACAGACACATATACGGAGGCATATGCACACAAGAGGACTCCACAAGCAGAGGCTTCTTCACGACGCACCGTGCGTTCTCGAATTCAGAGATCTTTTAGAGAATTGCTTCTCTAACCAGGGTGTTGATACCCTAACATCGTCCTTCTTCTCAAGGAATCTCCGGAACCAGGCGAGAAGGAATTCCTAATTGAAGGTGATTTTGAGAAGCAGCAAGAGGGTTCTACCAACCTT